>JAKUAB010000007.1:0-225362 GCA_030579075.1 Taiozyma dajiaensis
AAAAAAAAAAAGAAAAAACAAAAAAAAAAAAAAAAAAATAATGAAAAAATATAATGCTGATTCTACAGTTATGAGTAGCGCCTACATCTAAATACCTTTGTATATAAAAACATCAAAATTCCCCTTTTTCCGTCCTTCTTCCTTCTCTTTCAACCGCGTAAGCAAAGATGTCCGTCCCCATACAACAGCCGCCGAGGAATTCGTCTTTCAATTCCCTCCAACGTGCTTTCCCTGAGCCCGACCTCTTCGATGTAACCTCGCCTGCTTCTTCTTTAAACCCGGACTTGCGACGAAGGCCACGAAATGACTCTCTCTTGAGCAATAACTCAAGCCTTCCAAGCACCGAAACACTCACTGAGACTGCCGCTGATGATGACCCTTTCAAGGAGCAAATGTTTGACCTTTTGCCCTCGTTTGAGATGCATAATTCCTTCAAATATACTGCATTAGCCTCCTCCAGTGAAGAGGCTCCTCCTGAATACGAAGATGAAACTTCACCTCAGAGGGAGCCCAATATACCTTCTACTTCTGCTGCTCTCTCTTTAAGAGCTTCTTCCGTTACCTCAACGATCTCTCAAAACTCCAGTTCGATTTCAATTAATCGTACCAATTCAGAAACTTCAACAACTATGAGGACTTTGGTAGATGAAGATTACCAAGACTCAATCCCCAGAAACTTGCTAGATACTAAAGATGAACTCTCACAAGAGCTTGACCATAATATCGAAACCCAGATCTTCATTACAAAGACAGCTCCGGTCCCCATGCGACCCGAGACTCTTGAACTCGAATCCGTCTTAAAAGAATACAACCCTGGTGACATTATTCATGGTTATGTTACCATTGAAAACACCTCATCTCTTCCTTTGGACTTCACCGCATTCCACGTTAGTCTTGAAGGTGAAACTTCCACCTTTGACAGTTCAACAAACAAAAGAGCTGTTAAAAGATTTCTGAATATGGTAGACTTAAGTGCCTCTTGGTTTTCCTCCTTTGTTCCAAATTCGAGTGGTATCCCACTGAAGCCATTCCTTAAAGACTACGACAATTGCATCATTGGTTTACCCGTTGATAGGATATTACTACCAATGACGAAGTATAAAAAACTTTTTACGTTCAAGTTGCCTCATAGTTCACTAGACACCATTTGCAAACATCAACATGAAAGCCACACGTTGCTGCCTCCCAGTCTAGGTATCAAACCTTCCAAGAATCTGAATTATACGAACATTGAAATCAATCCAGGATTGAACTATGGTCATTCCGGTGAAAGAGGTGACCCTCTAATGTTGAAAGATTTCTCCAGAGATACTGTCAGTATCGATTACTCCATCAATGCTACTCTATTAGGTATGAAAGTTGAACCAAGAGAACCATGCATCATCTCTGAGCATGCCCACTCTATTAGGTTTATCCCTACTACCCAAGCTGTTAAAGGCCCGATTTCCTCTCTACCATCAGGTTACTCATCTGATAATATGAGAAAATCAATTCAAGATGCTCTAAGTTCTGCTAAGGCCCATTTACAAACTTTAGACAATGTTGACAATCAGACTCAATCAAGTTCTACAAGTTTAAAACATTTGGAACTTAGATCACCACATTGCCCAGCTTATCAACTTCTACCACCTCTTGAAGATCCAATCTGTCCAACAACCTCTTTATGGTTCAATAAACCTTCTGAAAAAGTTGGTCTTTTCAAAAGAAGATCCAATCCACCAACAGAAGGTCAATTGAAAATCTCACCGGTCCAAACTTCAACTCCTAAACTACCTTATTTTACCCCTTTTTCTACTATTACTCCAGAGTATGAAAACTCTGCTTATTGCTCCCAGTTGGAATTCAAATTTGATTTCGAACCAACTTCTCAATCATCGTCACCTCCAACGATCGATTCTATAAAAGCTGGTCTTTTAATCACTAACGTTTATTCTTCATCATCAATCCCAATTGAACTAAGTTCAATTAATGGACACATTGATGGTATCACAAACATGAACAAAGAATTTCAAATATTATACCAAGATTACGAATTTTTAGCCAATGAGATGCAGAGACAAAATATCAAGATCACGGATTACATTCATCCAGAGTTAATCCAAGATCTAAAGACTCTGAAGGACATCCGGGTTGACGATTACTTATCATACGTCTTTGACATCGATTATACTCAGCCAAATTGGTTCTCAACTTCCAGCAACATCTTGAAAATCAACCTGAAATACAAAAATGGTATAAAAGAAACCATCATCCCAAGTTTTCAAAGTTGTATCTTTTCAAGATTATACTTCATCCATTTGACCATCAAATTCAAAGACGAGAAGTCTGTCAAGTTGAGAATCCCAATTGATGTTTCTCATCCATAGGTGTATCATACTTCATAACAATTTGTTTAAACCTTTTTTTAATCTTTCTTTTTTTAAATCCCCAAGGACTCAACTGTAGTGTTTAATCTCAATAACTACCAGATTTTTTGTCAATTTTATTAGCTACATTAACTTTAAAATCATTAAATGAAACAAATCATTAGAACTTTTGTATGATCAAAACAACCTATCCTATTATCAACGTTTCTTGAGTTGTCTTGGTCTTCTCGGTCTATTACCAAAATATTCATTGCCAAATGGAGGTTGCTCGACAGCATTAAGAACATTGGCAGCATATATCAAGTTAGCATGTTGAGACTGTTGTAAGTATTGAGCCATTACTTGTAGGCCGTTTGTGGAAAGATCATGTTGTTTCGGTGCTGGTGGGTATGAAGGTTGAAAAGATTGTGTATGATGGAATTGGTTTAGTGATAGCTGGGATGTAGCACGAGATGAATTTCTGGAATATGAGTAATTTGATGAGTTTTTTCTTGATAGTGGCTGTGAATTACAACCAGGATCTTTCTTATCAAGACCTTTTGAAGATGGGGTTGATGTTATTGTTGAGTCAGAACCAACTTTTGATGCAATACCAAAGGCATCAAGTTCTTGTGATTCACCTTCAGTTTCTTCTTTCTTCTCAGAAATCCCCATACTTTCGAAAAATTCAACAGGAACATCTTCAACTTTGTGAGATGATGAATCTTCAACTTCGTCTTCAATATCAGCTTTACCTTCTTCACCTTTATCTTCATCTTCGTTCTCTTCCTCATTCTTGATATCACCATACTTATTCTTTTTAGCCCTTCTCTTACGACTCTTCTTAACCTTTGGTGGATTGCCACATCTATCTTTACCATAACTGATCTTAAATTTGGAATATCTGTCCTCGAAATATTCATGGAATTTTTCGGCTTGAGAACCATTGGCATCATTGACGATCTTGATAGCATTAGATATGTTTAAGAAGTTTAGAAACACACATTTGTTACCCTTGAAGTAGTTGATTTGTTCAATCTCACCGAAATTCTCAAAATCTTTACGAAGTACTTCCTCGTTTGGCAATTGAATTTTATCATTTTCTTCATCTTCTTCCTCTTTACCAATGTAAACATTTCTTGAAGCACCGATTGTAACAGCTAATGAAATTTGGTTTGGAACTGGGCCAGAATGTGAGCCCCAACCAACTCGTACCCTTTTACCGTTCACCACAAGATGATTTAATTGAGATTGGGCAAAGAACTGTGTGGCGGCCATTGGTTCAATGAACGTTAAAAAGCATACCTTCTTCTGTGGGAAGTGTTTGATCAATTGTAAAATACCACCACGAACCACGTTACATATGTCTTCAACTCTAGATTTTGGATCGAGGCCGTATAGGCATATGGTTCTGTTTCCAACATTATCATGACCACCAGCATATTGAGCAAGAGCATATGCAGCGTTTTGCTTCTGAGCAAGGGCTTCTTCAACCTCATACACGTTTTGGAATGGTTGTTGAAATTGGACATTTTGATATCTTGGTTGAATGAACGGTTGTGGATAAAATGGCGATTGGGATACACTAGCAGGATGGCCATGAGTGAAGAAATAATCAACTTCGTCCTCGTCATCATCCCCAACATTCTCTGTAATTTCACTAAGGTCTTCTCCAGGGTATAAGTATACACCTTGTTGTAAATCTATATTTTGTGGTTTAATAAGGTCTTCTTCATTTGCATCTTCACCTTCATTAATCTCATCGATGACAGAACTCAGCACATCATCTTGTAAGGAGCATCTATCTGTCCCATAAAATATCTTCGCATCAGCCCAAAATGGGTTCAAATTCATTTGTTCAACAGTCTTAATAGCAGAAGCAATACTTGCGAAATGGATGAATGCAAATTTCTCTTCAGTTTCATCTGGGTTTTTCTTTTCAACTAGGTCAATTTTATCAATGATACCAAACTTTTGAAATTCCTTTTGTAAGAAGTCTTCAGTAATTTCCTTTTCCAGTGCATTTATATTACCAATGAACACATTTCTAGTGGCGCCATCATTGTTGATGGAATGGGAGATAAAGTTCAAAATCTTCTTTGTGGCGATGAAGCTTGTGAATAATTCGGGAGAATCCACGAGTTTCTTAAACTTGGAAAAGAATGTCAACAAGTTGTTGTAAAAACTGACACAGGTTTCGACTTTCAAAAAGCTCAAGACAATAGAATTCACACCGGGTCTTGGATAGTTCTCGACAACTCTAACGGCCTCTAAGGGACCAAACGTTACGTAATCTAGCACATTCGTTATTGAAATGGATGGGTTGATACATGTCAGTACGATTGCCCTTGTTGGTGTCTTGGATATTTGGAATGCAAACGATGGAGGTAGTTGGGATGATGAAGTAATATTCGTTGAGCTTGAAGAGTTGGTAGAGTACAATTGGTTCAAAGAGGCAGATGAATTGCTCTTAATGTCCTGTTTTTCTAGCTCATCAGCGCTATCATTCGAAGAGTTATCTATTGATAGCGCCAAAGGCTTGGTATGTGATTTCTGTTTAGATGGAGTTTCCTGATAAATACTTCTATTTCTTCTTCGTGGAGGCATTCCAAGCTTTGGCGGTGTAGGTACAGAGTAGTATAAGTTGTTATTTCTTTGGTTGTATGGGTTGTAGTGGATAGGAGAGTTCATTGATGGGCTTTGCACTTGAACAAATGGAGAGCCGACAAGCAGCTGTCTAGGTAGCAAAGAGGAGCCATATGCCATATCAAATGGTGACTGTGGAGGCTGGTTATACAGGTCTTGTTGTCTGTAGACGGATGGGTACTTTTGGTAAGGTAGCATTTTTGTTGGAATGTGTTGAATGGAATTTGTTTTCTTTATTTCAGATGGTTTCAGACTGAAATTTGGTTGGGTTTTGATGTTCGAACAGGCACTCAAAAGGGTGAAGTAGCGAAAGTGAGTCTAGCGAGACGGGTGGTCAGCAATGTCTCCTTGTTTTCTTTTCTTCGAGTCTTTCTCTATTGATCTGAATCAGTTACGTTATCACAGCCAGTTACCAGAACTTGACGCGTGTTGAAACAATGTACAATAGAGCAGGGAAGAAAGGCAATGGGAAAAGACAAAAAAAAGCGAGGATAAGTCTGCAAACAAGAATAGCCGATATAATTATAAGCAGTTATGCAAGAACGCTTCTTTTGTTAGTTGGGCGGTTGCTTTTCAGACGCTTCAGAACTCTTTTATGGGTGCCGCTGTTGAAAAGAAGAAAGAGACTTCTTTTTTGTACAGCTAATTTGGTGGGCCTTTCGATTTCGGATTTGAAACGTTTCGCGAATCTTTGACCCAGTCTTTTCTTTTTTAATATTGAAGGAACTTGCTTTTTCTTGGGGTGTGAGCTAATATTAGTTAATTGTATATTGACATCAGCGGAGATGGCACCTGGAAAGTTTTGTAGTATTCCGAATGAAGTATCAGATCCTAATAGTTTTTGTCAAGTTTTTCTACGAACATTCACTGTTTTATTGAGCACATTTTTCACCATAATTTATTCAACAATTTTCATTTTCGGATTTTATTTTTAACCTATAATTTGTCCCTCAAGTCACTTGTAACTATAGCAACGTCATATTTGAAGAACCCTGTAAAAAGTGGGCAGTAATAAAGGAAGGTTCTTAATTATTTAGAAAAAAAGTCTTTGACCTTGAAAGTTTGACTGGTAAATATTTATCTCAAATCTCAAAGATGCCTTGGATTGTTAACACTTCATTTTAGGCCTTACTTTAAGAGTCATTGCAACAATATTCAATTGAAAGCTATTTCTGGGCTTTTTCTTCTTGTCTTGTTGATCTTTCCATGCATGGAAGGGCCTCAGAATTATGTAGACATAACATTGAGCAGAAAATCACATGATTTGCCTGAAAGTACTAATTATATAGAGAATTAACCAACTCTGCGGCTCTCACGATGAACCAAGCCGATTCCTCCGTTCCCCTTATGCTTCACACGAGGCGTCTGGATCAATCTAAAATGACCTTTGCCTCTGTATCCTTCTGTGGGGCTGGTTCCTTGAGACTGGCCGAAAGTTTATGCGTCTATTTCTAGCGACAGTGTCATAATTAGGTAAACATCTGTAAGTCGTAACCGTGGCATAGAGTAGCTTCTTTCAAAGACACCTTCTTTTGATGTTTCCCTTGTTCTCGCTGCTTTACGCTACTGTACGATGATGGGCTTCACCAAAAAGATGATCACTAGAGAGAACTAGGTCAAAGTACGTTTATAAAATCATTAATTCAAATTGAGCCTAACTATATCCATTTTGCCAATCGAATAACGAGTTGGCGCTCTTCTTTTGTTCCAGTTTGGCATTGTCATCTAACCATGGTGCCAGACCAAGGGACCCATCGGCACCAAACTCCAGTTCAACATTGTCAAAACCTTCACTTGTTTGATTGATCAAGTCCAGATCAAACTCATTGAATTTGAACATATCGAAGTCTTGGTCTTCAAGTTTAACAGATTGTTGTGCTTGAGCTTGTGAAATTTGATGCTGCTGCTGCTGTTGCTGTTGTTGATGTTGCGGTTGCTGCTGTTGCTGTTGTTGTTGTTGGTGGTGGTGCTGTTGGTGCTGTTGTGGAGGTAATTGAGTGGACACTGAGCTTGATCTTTGCTTTGGAGGAACACGTTGATCGTTCAACCCACCATTGGACACAATAGGGGTACCTTGTAACTGTGATAACATTTGTGATAATTCATCCTGTTGTTTGCTTGGTGTTGTTGAGGTTGGGATTGATTGTTGTGATAATGGGGACGGATTTGAAACGGTCTTCTGAGGTCTTGAATTTGGAGTACTGATGGATGTTGTTGTACTTGTAGATCTTCTTCTTTCCTTCTTAAGTGTTTCCTTTGGTGCTAAAATGGATTCGATGGCAGTTTCCAATAATTTCAAACATCTAATGGAAATATTACCAGGGATATTGTAATCTAAATTATTGAATTTCAAATTCTCCCTTTTCAATTCATTCACAACCTTTGTTAACAAGTTCTTAGATTCTTGAAACAATGAGCCACCACGTGTATAGTCTAATGAGCCTTTGGCACTTAGCAATGCTAATCTCACTTTATATCTGATGATGTTGATAGGAATGGGTATATAGTAACTTCTTTCGGAATACAACTCACTTAGGTTGTTTAATAGGGCAATTGAACATTGTTGAATCACCATGTTAGAAGACGAACCCCTAACTTGGCTTTGATCAGTGGAAATAGCTTCAGTGGCTATAACAGGCAAATGGATCAAAATCTTTGCAATGTAATATAGCATGATCAAAAGACTTTGTCTTGTATCGGCCTTATTGTGTTTTGTAGATAAACCATTAACATCCATTTCGAACTTTAAATTAGTTGGTAAATCACGTCTCCATGAATCTAGTAAATTTTCATAGTAAAAGGTCACTTCATAAAGATTATCATCATGGACATTACCATCCTTGTTGTAACTATGTCTCTTAAAGATAGAATCCAAGACATTACCAAGAACTTTGGAGTATCTCATAATAGACAATGAGAAATTCAACACCTTACCAACTAAGGAGATCTTTGAGTCATTAACCATAATGAAGTTAATATCGTTATCATCGTTATCATCATCATTACCAAATGGTAGGGCACATTCAATTTCATAATCTTTTAATAATCTTGGAACACCTAATTGTAACGAGGCAAAGACATCAAGTGAATAAATACACCAGAATAGGATACGACGTTCTGCTTGTTGTTGTTTGGAAACAATTGACCCATTGGAGCCTAGCACAGCGGAAGGACAACGATGCAATCTCAGTTGTTGAGCCATAGTGATCACACGACCTCTTAGAGCATATGAAGTAATAACATCCCCGATGTTTAAACAGTAGTATAGAGCTAAAGATAGGATTTGTAATGATTGGATACTGCACTGTGTAGCAATCGATGAGTTTATTAGTTCATGAATCAAGTGGTCATAGTAATGGATTAGATCCTCATGGTTGTTACCATTGTATTTTGAACTTAGCAAGGTTAATTGTAACATTAGAACTAAGATGGCACCAAATTTTTCCTTGTGGATCATCGTATTGTCTAAGAAATTCAGTTCAAAACTCTTTGAGAATTCCAAGTATTGTTTTGAAAAATCATTCTTGTCAACAATTGGTAGAAAGGACCCCCATTCTTGGAAATATAAGGTTATCAAGTGATCAAGTTGAATCTTTGAAGGTAGTCTCAAATTAGCAAAGAAAAGATTTGATTCCGGCTGGGAGATGTTCTTGAAATTTAGATTAGCAAAATTGATGGATGAATTTCTAATAGTAGCCTTTTGCTGTTCATTCAAACGCGGGATTTCCTTTAATGAAGCAATTGTTGAGGCAGTGATTAAACTTGGTTTAGATTTGAAACCATGAGTCTCACCAATCTTGGACAGCAATGATGGAATAAATAACGTTTCTTCAGTAGATCTTGGGATGGACATGGATACTAAAGTAGCCAACTGTGTTTTTTGATCATTTATGGTATTGTTCATGTTAGCGATGGCCAATGCAGCAGGTAGACCTGGTGCCATATTCTGTTCAAAACTGATGGAGTCTCTCTTTGAGTTGAAGCCCTGACTTTGTTCAATAAAGGAATATCTTCCAGAATCTTCATGCATAGATGATAGAATGCTTTCTTCATCAGTCAGTTCGCCGTGGTCCAAATCTACTGAACCAGCAATGGACACAGGACGTTCATGGACAGAATGAGGATAGTTAGAACAGCAACCAGGGCCCGAGTGAACGTGTTTTGGATCATGATCGATATATTCGCTCAGCAAAGAAGGAGGGCCAGTGTTGCTTTCTTTCTTCGAAGAGTTCAATAACGACAGGTTCGATGAACTCAGCGGTTTGATGTTGTTATTTTTGGTTAAAAGTTCCATCTGTTCATCTCTTAGATCAAGTAGGGCCAGTAATCGCTTGTTCTCATTCTCAAGTTCACGCACTCTTTCCTCTAGAGTCTCTGTGTAGCCCCTTGGGAAGGCTCTTCTGGATAATTTGTCGCTGATTTTGCACTCAAATCCCACACTTGCACATTGGGAACATTGTGGCCTCTTCCCGTCACATCTGGTCTTCTTAAGACGACAACGGTCACAGGCCTGTGCAACTCTTTCAATGGAAGACCCTGGCTGTCTGATGACCTTGGTCTTGGGAGCATCTGTCTTCTCCTTCTTATTGGACATATTTGTGGTTTTACCTATTGTTATTGTTGTCGTTATTGTCAGAGGGAAGAGTCATTTGGTTTCTCCAGATTTTTTCAAGTCTCAGCTCAATGTCTTTTTTGATCATGGGCCACTACAGTGCTAAGTCCTATTCCCCCGGTTCAGGAGCGTAAACTCCGGCGAGAATAAAGAGAGGGAGGTGGTGTTATTTGCTAACTAAAAGAGCTTTTTATATATTCTCTTCGACCTCTATACTCCCTGTCCATTGTTCTACTCATTTCCACTTTCAGTGTCCACTTTTTGGGCCATTATTTCCCCTTTTGTTTTGTTTGTGTCGTTGCAGCCGCAAACCCTCAAACAGAAATGTCGTAGCCCGCTGGAGTTAAGACTTTTTTGTGGGGAAACGTTATGTGCCCGGGTCCCTTTGGCCTTGCTAAGTAACTTTCAGTATGGCATGAACTTCTTATAACTGAAGAGGTCACAAGACCCAAAACAATTAACAACTAAAGACTACATCCATCAAGAAAACATGAAATGCAATAATTATGAATATATATGAACAAACTTGATCAGTTGATACCTTCGTAATAGTCGAATTGTCTTAGACGAATAGGAACCTTCAAGTTAGCAGTCTTACCACCTTTGAATTGAATGTTGATCTGAATACAATATAGTCTTGTCAAGATACAACTTTGGAAAGTAGGAACCAATGTTTCACACAAGTCATCTCTGAATTCTAAATTGACTTTCAATTTTTGTGTAAATTCATCACCTTGTTTCTTCCAGCCATCTTGCTTAAAACTAGAGTTGAAGACTGGGGCAAAGAAATTATCTTTCTTCAAGTTCTTCATGGCATTGATGTCTGTAACAATGTCAGGATCAACATATTTCTTAATATCAACACCAAGCATGTTAAAGTATTGGTTCAATTCTTGATATTGTTCATAATAACCTTTGAAATCTTTAGTCATCTTGTCAAAGAGATCACCATCACCTTTACCCAAGAAAATATCTGAAGATAATTTGATTGGAATAGATGCTGAAGAGTAAACATTCATGACCAAAAGACCAGCTTTAATGGACTTGATGCCTGGGGGAGTTGGATTATTAGATCTATCAGATGGAGTGAAGTTCAAATCTAAAGTCAATTCTTCCAACTTCTGCTTTTCATTGTTTGACAAGGCTGAAGACATTCTATCAATATTTGCAGAACCCATTGTACTCATATCCGACTTCTTGTTCGATTTACGAATCAATGATGGAGAAATATATGGTAAACCATCCTTTGGGACGTTAGAGGATATAGTTAATAGGCCATTCTGTGAAGAATCTGATTTAAGTTTGAACAGTGATTTCTCAGGTGAAGTGAAAACCAAAACACTCTCAGCTTTGGAGAAATCTGGAGAGGCAACATTTTGATTTCTCAATGGGAAATTAGCATTGTGAATTTGAGAAGGTGAGCCATCTTCTGATCTTAAGCTCAATTGTTGTAATTTCATTTGATGATCAATTTCAATCATTTCTTGAGTTTCACCTTCTTGCATTAACTTCAACCCTCTCTTTGCAGATTTAAAAGTATGTTCAATAGCTTTCTTTAGATTTTCCAATGACACTCTTGATGAAAATAATGAAACACCAAAACCGAAAGGAATGAAACGTAATGCATATTCTTGATCTTGTAAGATCACTGGCTCTATAACGTTCTGTGCATTGATTCTAGTACCTAACAAGGTGGCATTAATAGAATAATTGACACTCAGGTTACCGTTAGCAAAATCCCTAGTGACTATTGGAGACCCTCTTTTCCCACTGTGACCATAATTCAACACTGGATTGATTTCAATATTAGCATATTTTCCCATCTTTTTCAATCTATCAACACCCAAACTTGGTGGTAGCAAAGTGTGCAATTCTTGTTGATGACGACATACAGTGTCTAATGAGTTGTAAGGGAATTTAAACACGAAATGTTTCTTATACGTGGTATTTGGAGCCAATATTCTTGAATTTGGTAGACCAATAGTACAGCCATCAGAATCAACAGTGTAAGCCTTGTAAGAAATGTTACTTGAAGGGGAGATACAAGATGCTGACCAGCAAGCACTTAGATCGACCATGTTCAGGAACTTTTTGAAGATTTGTTTCTTATTGTCTTTATCAATGATTGAAATGGCACCTTCCAGGTTGACATGGAAACCTTCGAATTCAAAAGGAGTATTGGTTGAATTTTGAATGGTAACATAACCATGAACAACATCACCCGATGTATATTCTTTCAATTGAGATTCTGGTGTTAAAGTCTCAGGTCTAAATGGGACAGGCATAGATTTGGTAACATTGATATTGATGTTAATGCCTCCTCTCTTGATATTTGGTAATTTGTGTAAAGCATCCAGTATGTTCTTATTGAAATAATCATCCATTTGATAAGATGAAACTGTTGGAGTTGTAGAGTTTGAAATGGATTGATGTAGAGAGTTAACAGCAGATGTGGAGTTAGAACGAGTGGAAGGAGATTCAGAAACCGAATGCATACGTGATTGAGGTTGTGAGAAGGATGAGCTAGAACTGGAACCATTTTGTGGACCTGAATATTGAGGAGGTAAAGGTTCTGGAGCATGATCTAAAGATGCTCTGGGCGTTTGAAACTTGAAGGAATTGTACATTTCAAATGAAGGGAGCACATCAAAAACGATATCATCGTTGGCAATTTGACCATCTGATACTAGAAGTTCTTCTGTAAGACCTCTATGGACCTTATTGGCGTCATAGTGTGCATTGGAACGAAGGATTTCTTCAGATTTTTGTCTTCTTTGTAATTCTCTTCTAAAAGCGGTAGAGTAATCGATGTGATCGTAATCCTGTTCAGGAGCTTGTTCTTGTTGTGGATTTCCCTGCTTGCTATCAGTGGACATTGGCGCTTATGATTTTGCGTTAGGCGCTGTGATCAAAAGATAATGTTATCCTTGGTACTTCATTATATAGTTAATTGGTTTTTGGGGGAGAAGGGTCAATTTTATATTAACCGCTATTTAAACAAGGTGACAAATCAGCCTGCAGATTTATTTTTTAATGATCACTAGGAGTTTAAGCCTAATTAAGAAAGCTGATTTTGATTAATCTATTTACGCAGGGAAAAATACACGGGGAGTTTTAAATAAGCTAAAAAGAAGTCAAAATACTTATTTCTAACTTTAGCGGGAAGAAACAGCGAGGGTTGCCTGGGGAACGCTTACAATGAAAAAGAGATCATAATCCTGATCTCGAAGTTTGGAGAACAAACATAGAGCCGAAGAATAAACAAGAAACAAAAGGGTTTCAATCCCCCAAATGATACAGTAAAAGATGTATCATTCCTGAGATTGATTCACTTCAGATAACGGACATTTGTGACTCATGTGGAATATGACACTCTTCCAAAAAGCTTGGATCATTGTGGCGACTTTATTATTTTTCTTTTTTTCACTAATTTGCCAAATTTCAAACAACGTCCTTCAAGATCCGAAATGTTAACTAGAATTGTGCGCTTCTATCCGGACTTTTAATAGATTCAAAATAATCCAAGCTAGAAAATCCGAAATCCTAATATTTCATGAAAGTCTCCTACAAAAAAGATTCCATGGTTTATGTTTATAAGTCCGCATTAAAAGGTGTGATTGCTCTCTAGCCCTGTTTTCACCCTTCTCAAACCTCTCTAAAGAGCTTCAAGCACTCCAAACTGTCCGCCCACAATAGAACGGCTAATAAAAACTACAGCCGCATTGGCACAAAAAATGATAACTGTAGTAAAATTAGATAAAAGAGTAATGACTACTAGGTAAACCACAGAACTCTTAAGTTATGTGAGCTCATAGGGGAAGGGTCCTGCTCCCTGCTATCGTTATCAACATCCTTATTCTCCGCCTCTTTTTCTTCCTTTTCCCTCTCCCACATTATTGTCCTGTGACTCACGCGGACATCCCCTTGTTCTGGATCCTTCCATCATTTCGCGATCTAAAAGCTTTCATTTTTGTGTCAGTAAAGGTTATGTCACAGCGACTCGTCATTCAAGATAGAAAAACAACACATCCAGACACCACGTTGGGAGCCAGGAAAGAAAAAAAAAATTAAAAAAATAAAATAAAAAAAATAAAAAAAAAAAAAAAAAAAAAAAAAAAAAATTAAAAAAAAAAAAAAAAAAAAAAAAAAAAAAAAAAAAAAAAAAAAAAAAAAAAAAAAAAAAAAAAAAAAAAAAATAAAAAAAAAAAAAAAAAACTAAAAAAAAAAAAAAAAAAAACTAAACTAAGCTAAAGATCTCTGTGATCAGACCGCTTCTACAACTATTGGCTCCTTTGTTAGAGTCTATTTCTAGATTTTTACATCCCACGTTAGATTCTTTAGTTTACTCCTCATTCTATTTGCTCTTATAGAGTTTTGTGGCTTGTGGTTTCTGTGATATACTCTACAAGATAGACATTAGACACAAAGACACAAAAGATATTAAGATGGCTAAAAAGCTAATTGATGGTAGAAAAGCCGGTAGTGGCCGTAAGAAAGGCACTGCGAAGACCCTAGCTGAAGGTCGTAAAGTTGGTAGTGGTAGAAAGAAAGGCTCCGTGAGCAAAACCTTAGCTGATGGTAGAAAGATTGGTAGTGGTAGAAAGAAGAACGTGACAGTTGAAGTTAATGAACTGGTTCAGTTTCAAAATACCATTGATACAGTACAAAATTCACAAAGTCATGACTTCAATACAAACAATGATAATCGTCATCTTAATCAAAATCCAATATTACAAAATCCAACAGCCTCCAAATCATCTCAATCACTAACTTCAATATCAACAACTTCACAACTCCCAATTAATCAATCTTCATCGCAAATACAAAATATAGACATGGTCTCTGTCTCGACTTTAGAAGATTCAAATTACACCACAAATGATAAACTGAAACTGAACGATATAAAACTACTGATAAATGACTTCAATAGAGGTAAATTGGGAAATTTAGGTGATCAGTCACTTTCTGAAGCTGTTTCAACAAGTCCATCCCCAGAGACAACCGTGGTGCCTACCCAGCAAAAAGCTGGGACGAACTAATTCTTTTTTACTGTTCTTTAAAATATAACTCTAATGAATGACTGTACTATTAACTACAGGATGACAAACTTCATGTAAATCACCAAACTTGGTCCCATAATCAAACAAAACATAACATCACATTGCATAGATGTTTACAATTACCCATGCATACTTTAGAAACTCGCCACCGAGTGTGTTTACAATTGTCCAAATCGGGCGGGATTTCCTCAAAAACACGTCCCGATTGGGAAGAAACACGAACGGTACGCGTGAGAAACGCCAACAAAAGAACACGTTAAAAAAATTACGAGTCATAATAACCTCAAATGGAAACAGTGGCTGCTTTTGATATTCCCTGGTTTGGTCTGGTTTGGTCTGATTTGGTCTGATTGAGGAGAAATGATCATTTGATTTGGGTGAGGCTTACAAATGGTTCGTGTTGGTTTCCCCAGTTGCGGTGGCGAATTTAATATCTCTGTATTTCCAGATCAAAAAGGGGACAATACTATGATGCGAGAGGAGTAGCGAAATGGGGGAACTGAACGATAGTTTATTGTTTATTGCTTATTGCTTATTGTTTGTAAATAGAAGTTCAATCCTTGGTAACAATGGGAATCTCAGCCCATTAACTTATGTTTGTCTATATGATCTACTTTTTTTTTCAAGAATATTTGTATCTCTCTTATTTCGATCTGCGCCGATGAACAGTATTCTGCATTTTGCTGACAAACTAAAATGTTATTTTAACAGAAAATTGCCTGAATTTTGTATGATAAAATCTCTAGTGACTATCTATTCTAAGTCTGTTTGTACTCTAGTTCAAAGGGATCATATTATGTGAGTTGTTTCCGAACTTGTAAAAATGTGAAATAATATTCTACATTACATTACTCATCAGAAACAAAAGAAAAATGTCTATACAACTCAATTAATGGAACAACCAGGGATGGTGGGGTGTAATGACTGTTTAGCTCCTATAATTAGTATTAAAGATCTAGTGAAATCACTTTATCTTGGTCTTTCTTTCTATATTTTTAAACTGTTTTTTTGCAATTTTATGATAGTTTCTCTGAGTCATATGCACAATATGCACCAAATCTGGACTCGGCTTCATGCATATTCGTTTGGTACCAAAATTAATTGGCTTTGTTAATAGAGTTGGAACTCTAGTATAAAGAAGCAAAGGCATCCTACTCTGTTTATATTTGTCAATGGATGGATATAATCATTAGTTATTGCTTAACCATTGATCAATTACCATCATGTCTTTGATCCCACCTCCTTTACATACTGTCCCAAAACTGTCTACTAAGCAAGCGATCAAGCCTTCCCAAGAAAGTATGAAGCATTTGCGTGTTGAGATTAGACTCAGTGGCAACCCAGATGCTTCCATAATGTACAAACCTGGTGACACAATAACTGGAGAAGTTCTAATTTTTCAAACTGGTGTTAAAAAAGTGATCAAAGATATATATTTCAATGATGTTTCAATCAAATTTGAGAACAAGTTAAAGACATCTTTCACTATTGCCCCAAAAGTGCTCTTCACTATGGATAATTCACCAACTACTGATCAATTCCCCTCTTTTGTGCATGATACCAATTCTCCCTTTCAAAGTTGTTCTTTCCCATTTAGCTTCACGATACCCAATGAATATCTTGATGACCATTGTGCTGAAAACTTGGACAGCCATAGAACGCTTCTACCCTCTTTTGGCTGTCCAGCTTTGAACAGTGTCGTCTTCAATCCATGTGATGTTGCTGGTAAATGCAAGATTAACAAAACACAAGCTTTCCATCTATTAAAAAATACAGAGTATAGTCATTTCTTGAACTATTATCAAATTACTGCCCAAATTTCTCAAAATATCAATTCAACTCAGAAGAAGTATGTCTTGTTCAATCGTACTATGGAGATTAAGATTGGTGGATTGAAAGTTGATCCAATCCCAACAAGTATTGATAATACATTGGGGATTGATTCAGGTAGTTATTATAATGTGTGTGATGTAAATCATTCGAATGAGTTGAGCGTTATCAAGAGTATGAATGTCAAAGATTTCAAAGGTGGTCGAATGGGAGCTATTATGATCAATTCACTTTTACCTGAAGCCATTGAAATTGGTGGAGATGTGAAGACAAGTTTCCCTATTGACCTTAAATATCTACCCAAATGTTCTAGTATTAGTGTATTCCCAGAGATCGACATTGCTGTGAGTTTAGAACAATATGTGATTCAGTCAAAAAGCTGCATACCTCCGGTAGGTAATCTGAGTAATTACCCTACAGATACCATGACTGGTGTTGTGAATACTCAGAGAACACTTTATAAGAAGATGCAAACTCTCCATAGAGACATCATTAAGGCAAATATATCATGGTTACCAGATTATTCAGATGACGACTCATATAATGGAAATCACACCATCACGATCCCAAGTTTGCAATTAAACGAGTTAGCAGTTTCCACTTTCCATGGTTGTCATTTACAAAACATTTATTCATTGAAATTGGAGTTTGAAGTCAGTATGAATACTGGAGATAATGTTAGTTGTACTTCTAGTAAGAAATCTTGGACAGAATTGGTCGGTTTCTCCCGAAGATCCAGCGAAAGCGATCAATCAACATCCAATAATATGATACTTCATATTCCTATTGTGCTGACTTGAAACATTTTTGAATCCTTTTAATGAACGGTTTGTACCCTTTATTGTTCTAGAAGGTTGTAGAAGCCCTCGATAAGGCCTTTATCTTCCATTTTCGCGAAAATTGGCCATTTGACAAAATCCATCAGTGTTTTTGACCACGAATTCTTATTAACAATTGAAGATTTAATCACCAAAGAAGCGGTATTGAAAAAGAAATGGCAGAAGAAATTACAGTAACAATCAAGTAAGTGTTTATTTCATCTTCTCACCATAAGTCATTGGGACATTTACTAACTTTTTTCAGGTCATCTGTTGAGAAGAAGTACGAGTTAACGGTGCCACTATCGTTAACCGTCCTTGAACTTAAAGATAGAATCGCCGCTGAAGCAGACATCGCAGTTGAATTCCAACGTTTGATCTACTCCGGAAGAGTTTTGAAAGATGCTGATACACTAGAGAAGTACAATATCAAAAACGGTCACACCATCCACCTTGTCAAAAGCGCTGCTGCCAGAGCCAACAATAACACCTCAACTTCCACAAACGCCACTGGTTCTACTGGCTCTGTTGCCCAGTCCACCCCACCTGCCAATCATAGCAATGTGCCTTCCAATATCTCAGCTGGTACCGGTGCCTTCAATCCGCTTGCAGGTCTAACTGGTGCTCGTTATGCTGGTCTAGCGCAGTTGCCTTCCGAAAGTATGTTTGGCCCTGATGGTGGGATGCAAATGCCTAGTGAAGAAGAAGTTGAACGTATGCTAGAGAACCCAATGGTCCAGCAACAGATGAATGAGATGTTGAGAAATCCACAGATGTTGGACTACATGATCAGTCAAAATCCACAGTTGAGTGCTATGGGTCCTCAAGTTCGTGAAATGATGCAAAGTGAACAATTCAGACAAATGTTTACAAACCCTCAAATGATGAGACAGATGAGAGAAATGTCAAGAATGTTTGGTGGTGGTGGTGCTGGCGGCTTTGGTGGTGCTGCACAGAATGCATTCCCTGCCCCTGGTGGTGCTGACGAATCTGACACGACTTCGCAGAATACTGAAAGCGTAAACACTAACACCACTAACACCACTAACACCACTAACACTACTAACACTACTACTAACACCAATGCTGCTGCCAACCCATTTGCTGCTCTTTTCCCAGGTGGTAACCCACCTGCCAATCCATTTGCTCTATTTGGTAACAACCAAGGTGCTCAGGGTGAAGGTGCCAATGCCAATGCTGGTGGCTTCCCACAAATCGACCCAACTGTGCTACAAAGTATTTTGGGCTCTGGCGGTGCCAATCCATTTGCTGCCTTTGGTGGCGCTGGTGCCGCGCCACAGGAAACTGATAACAGACCACCTGAAGAGAGATACGAGTCCCAATTGAGACAATTGAACGATATGGGCTTTAGTGACTTTGACTCCAATGTCCGTGCTTTAAGAAGAAGTGGTGGCTCTGTCCAAGGTGCCGTTGAAAACTTGCTGAACGGCATTTAGATTGGTTGAAACTTGTGTTTTTAATTTGATTTGAAAGCTTTGTTGTTGTTGTGTTTCTTTGCATTATAATCTTTGTTTGTAAGTACTTTTAGTCCTTAAATCTTTTCTTTATGAGTAAATTAATTATGCTCCAAAGATCTTTAATATGGTCGTGCCCTGGCGAGAACTTTTGATGTTTTTCAAAAAGTTGGAAAAACAACCGAGTTTTTTGCCCTGGAACCATCTCAAAGAGTCTCTGTAATCACACATCCTTACCCCCTCTTTTTTCCTCCTTCCTCTTTCCCTTATATCAAACTTCACACTCTTCTTGACCATGTCACAAGATGAAGTGATTGTGAAACCATCCCAATCAACCATCAATGCCACAAACCAACCACAACTTCCAAAAGATTTAGACATATCGACTTTACCCAGTATTGAACTACTGAAGCGTGATGATGTCCTTGATGATATGGAACACATTGTTATGCGTGCAGTTGCCCTTCACTTGTCTGAAATGGGAATCGAATTCACCCAAAGTGCCCTGGAATCCTTCTATGATCTTTTCAATACACATCACAACACTTTGCTAAGAAACTTACAACGGATAACACAGTTACAGAGAAGGTTTAAAGCTAGTCCCAAGGATCTTAAGTTACTAATAAGGGAATATGACATCTCATTGAGAGAGCTAGAGGATGAACTGATACAAACCAATGATACATCTGATGATTTGAAATCAAAGAAGAAGGAATTGGAGACTCAAGCTGAGAAAGTAATAAGGTCATATAAAGAAGAACAAGAAATTGATACACAAGACCCATCTTATGTGTTTTATTCTCAGCATGATGACATTGTTGAACTTGTGCCTCCTTCACATAAAAGACCAAAGGGTATCCCACCTTGGCTTCCACAGTTTCCTCCTGATCATACATACTTGAGAACACCAAACTTCTTGAATAGAATCACGGATCAAAAGGCTGTGAGAACTAAAGTTGCTGAAGAGAGTAGATTGGGTGAGAAGGCATTGGATCATCTGATTAGTTATGAAATCAAATTGGAAAAGACTGAAATCGTTAGAAAGATGCCTCAAGAACAAAAGAAGCATGAACAAATTAAAGAAGGTGAACACAAGGAAAAAAGTGAATATAACATCTGGACAAAGAGAACTGAAAATAAGTTCGATATTGTCAAGTATGCAAATGAGAGACTGAAGTATCTGGAGAGAAAGAAACAAAAACAAGAGGAGAGGAAGAAGAATATTGATCATGAGTATTTCAATATGATTACCAGAATGTCATTCTATAACGATGAAGATAATCTGGTTGAAGGTTTTCCAGAGATCCAACCACAACAGTACCTCGATTCTCAATTTCAGCAAGCTATTGGTTCACTTGCTACCCTAAAGGCTCAAAAGGAGGAACGTGATGCAAAGAGGAAAGAGCTACAAGCTGAAGAAGACAAGAAACGTGAAGATTTGAAGAAACAACAGAATTCCAACTTTGAAGAGTTTGATGCCTTTGATAACACAAACAATACATTTAACAACTTTGAGAACTTTGAGAACTTTGGGAATGAAAATCAGGGTTCAGCTTTCACTTTCGGTGGTGAGCTTTCAGATTCTGATAATAACAAGAACGATGATGGTATTCAACAGGTTGATAAAGATGTTGATGTCAACATTGAAAATTCAAAGAAGGATGATGTATTTGAATTCGAAGATCTACCTACTGAAAAGTCTCCTGGACCTGACATTGACGTTGGAAATTCTGAAAAGTCTCAAGAGCAACAAAAAGAGCAACTACACTCTTCAGAATTGATCCAAGTTACAACTTCTGAGCCTGCAACCGAAGCGCAAACACCTGCAATGCCTTCACAAAGTGTTGACATTCCTATTGACAACCCACCACCTGCATCAGCACCCGCTCCTCAGTTAAATGAAGAAGAAGGAGACTCTGATGAAGATGATGATCTATTTGATGATGTTGAAATATGAACTAATACTTACAACGACGTTTAATGAATATAATTCGTTCTTGTTCTTGTAATCCAAAACTGAATCAAATCATAATCGTAACTATAGCAACTCGTAGGTGGTTGAACATCCATACACCATTTAGCCCTGGTTACTAAAAAAAATGTTGTGTTCCAAGTTCAATCTTTGCTATAAAACACTTGAAACAAAATCGAATTTAAAGCTGGCAAAAGTCCAATTGAACCAAATTTAACCTGTCATAGAGAAATTGTTGCTAATATTATATGCTATTCTGCTTCTACAGATTGATCATCATTACAACCATTCCTAGCACATCCCAAAACAACGAAAATACTCAAAAACTACAGTCATTACGCACAACAGAAGGATGAGTGAACTTACGCCATTGAGGCTCCCTGAGTCCACCCCGTTTCCTGTAAAAGTCTTTTCTATTGATATACACAAGGGAGACAAGATGCGGAAGCATCAAAATGTCCTGCGTTATTCCTACTGGGAATTTCAAGACGCCCCTTCCACAGGGGAAGAACCTCAAGATGACCACCAACCGAAAAAGAAGGTCAGAGTGGACCTTGTCGGGACTTTTGAGTCACCAATCGACGGTGTTGTCAATGAAGTTCTTATAAAATCAGGTGAAGAGATCATAAGTAGTGATCAAGTCATTGTCAAAGTTGAGGAGCCATGTTCCCACTCTGTTCAATTCGGTGGCTTATGTGCCCTTTGTGGGAAATCCTTAGACGAAGAGAACGATTATTCAGGTTTTAAATACGAAGATCGAGCTCCTATTTCAATGTCCCATGGTACAAGCAACTTGAAGATTTCCAAAGATGAAGCTGAAAAAGTTGAAGAAAAGTGGACAAGGACCTTATTGAAAGACAAGAAATTAATTTTGGTTGTCGACTTGGATCAAACTGTTATCCATGCCACTGTTGACCCGACTATTGGTGAATGGATGAAAGACAAATCAAACCCAAACTATCCATCTTTGAAAGACGTCCAGACTTTTACTTTGGAGGAAGCTGTCTATCCATCAACTCCTAATGCTCCAAAACCTCCATCCCATTTAAGATGGTACTACGTCAAACTGAGACCAGGTCTATCTGAGTTCTTGGAAAGAGTTTCCGAGAAGTATGAACTGCATATCTATACAATGGGTACCAGAGCCTATGCTAAATCGATTGCCAAATGTATCGATCCAGATGGTAAATATTTTGCTGATAGAATTTTATCAAGAGATGAAAGTGGCTCCTTAACTCAAAAATCATTAGAGAGATTATTTCCTACCGATACATCTATGGTAGTTATCATTGATGATAGAGGAGATGTTTGGAATTGGAGTGATCACTTGATTAAAGTTGTTCCATTTGATTTCTTCGTTGGTATTGGTGATATCAACTCAAATTTCCTTCCTCAACAGAAATCCCTATTGGGTCCATCAAAGAGACGTGGCTCTCTTGCCCAATTACAAGAAAAGCTTATTGAGGAAAACTCTCTTAACAGAGAACCATCTCGAGAAGCTGAAGATCTTGAACGTAAGATTGAAGAACTGAAAGAAGAGACAAAGCAGAAACTGGAAAGTGAATCTAACGGGACTGAAGTCTCCATTGACGAAATTCAACTGACAGAACGCCAAAATGAAGAGTTATTAGCTGCTAGATCCTCAGAAAGAGAAGCGTCCCTTGAAGCTCAAAAGGAAGAAAGACCATTAGCCAAGCTTCAGAAAAATCTAGATGAGCTGGTTCATAACAAAGGTGTTGAAAGATTACTATACGATGATGACGATGAACTTGTTGGTCTTGAAGAGGCATTATTAAAGATCCATGATAGATTTTATAAACAATATGAAACTGATGCTGAATTACCAGATATCAAATACTTACTACCAAGCATTAAAGAACAAGTTTTCAAAGGTTTGCATTTTGTCTTTACCGGTTTATTACCAATCGGTTCTAATATTAATCATGAAAGCATTGTGATATGGGTCAAATCATTTGGTGCCACTGTTGGCACGGAAATTACCCTGGAGACTACACATGTCATCACAAAGAGTCCTCACACTTATAAGGCCAGATTGGCTAAGTCATTGCTACCCAATGTTAAGATTGTTCATCCAAATTGGATCTTCAACTCTTTGACGTATTGGAGACATAATGATGAGGTGAGCTTTGAAGTCCCAATTACTGATGATAAAAAACTACCAGAGGAAGAAGTCGAGAAGTATAAGAAAAAATTAGCGGAAAGGGCTCAAAGAGGAGTCTCAGAGCCACCAGCCATTGAACTTGAAGACGAAGGTGGTGATTTATTAACTGGTGATATGGACTGGTTAGATGTCGAAGAAGAAGAATTTTCAGATTCAAGTGACGATGATGAAGAAGGAGGGGATGAAACCAATGGGAAGAGATCTTTAGATGAGGACGATGTTGATACCAAGAGAAGAAAATTAGGGGATGATGATCAAGATGATCAAGATGAAGATGATCAAGATGAAGATGACCTAGCTGCCGAATTGATTCTAGGACTAGATGACGACTGAATGACATAGTGTATCTGTATTTGTTGCCTTATATGTAGTGTTTTCACTTTGTAAGAATTGAGGAAACAGATCCGCCTCTCTAAGTGACTGGAATATTTTGTATGACTTAATAAGTGAATTGAGTTATAATGTTGATGACTTTATATATAATAGGACTACAGAGAATAGTTTTAATTTTCCAGTTAGTTTATGTTACGTTATAAATGTAAATGTAAATTTGAACTTGAACAAACACTCTTTCTTTGGGTAAAAATGCCGTGGACGATTAACTACCTGCGGATAAATCAATTATTTCAATTATATCAAAGATCATTCATTCTCAACAAGAATCCATATTTAATCTAAGGATATAAGTTCTTGTCAACTACTCTTGACAGTCTCTTCCCCAGATATTGTCTCCTTTAATTTATAAATGAAGATCGTGGGTTATAATATTTCATTATGAGATTGTGGGCCCGTCCAAAATCTCGATCGATTCAAAATCTACAATGGAACAACAAAACGAAATCAACAAAGACCCCAGAGACAAATACAACTTGCTCAATTGCGACATGACAGATCTCAGCAGAAAGAGCATCAATGAACTTGTTAAGGAGTGGCTTAGCGTGGATATCGTATGTTTTCTGATCTCTACAAAATACGAGTTATTGGATACTAACATCCTCATAAAGAACCTCGAGACAAGACAGGAGATAATTGCGCTACACGATGCTGGAGACATTGAAGAACTGGAGAAAAGACTGAGAAACAGAATTGTGTTTGGTACAGCTGGTCTTAGATCCAAGATGGAGGCCGGTTTTAACAGATTAAACGATGTTACAGTGTTACAGGCATCTCAAGGTTTAGCATCCTATGTGTCCAAACAAACAGATAATAGAGTCGTCATCATTGGTCATGATCATCGTCTCAACTCCAAGAACTTTGCTGAGATAGCAGCCACTGCATTCCTGCTACGTGGCTTCAGAGTCTACTACTTGGCATCGTTATTAGAAATTGGTGATTTGGTTCCAACTCCAATGGTGCCTTTTGCTGTTGATTATTATGGTGCTTCCTGTGGGATCATGATCACAGCTAGTCATAACCCTGCTTCTGATAATGGCTACAAAGTATACTGGAGCAATGGCTGTCAAATCATCCCACCTCATGACCATGGAATTGCTGATGAAATTTTGTTGAACCTAGACCCCGTTGAAGACGCTTATGAGACCAACAAAATCATTGAAAAATCAGTGGCTAATGGTAACTTAGTGTACTCCAAAGAAGAGATTTTGACGGCTTATGTATTACATATCAATGCTCATCTGCTCAAGAAGGAAGTGACTTCTTTGAAATTTGTTTATACACCGATGCACGGTGTTGGCTTAGAAGTGTTTTCAAAAGTAGCATCATTATTGGGTGTTAAGGAGTTCATTACCGTGAAGGAGCAAGCTCAACCTGATCCATTGTTTTCCACAGTGGTATTTCCAAACCCAGAAGAAAAAGGTGCTCTAGACCTAGCCATTGCAAGGGCCGATGAGCTTGGTATTGATTTAGTGATAGCAAATGATCCTGATGCTGATAGATTTTCAGCTGCTGTGAAATACAAGGACGAATGGAGACAACTGACAGGTAATGAACTGGGTTATTTGTTTGCCAAATATACTTACAACACATTTGACGGTCCATTGAATCAGCTTTATTTTGTCAACTCTACTGTGTCCTCACAAATGATTAAATCGATGGCTGAATCACTAGGATTGGGCTATGAAGAGACATTGACAGGCTTTAAATGGATCGGTAATAAGGCCATTGATCTGGAAAATGAAGGCCTCAGTGTTCCATTTGGGTTTGAAGAGGCTATTGGATTCATGTTTAAAGGTATCCATGATAAAGATGGGATTTCAGCGGCAAGTGTGTTCTTACAAATGGCACAAGAATGGAAGGATCAGGGCACCAATGCCATTGAAGTCTTGGAAGAAGGGTTCGAAAGATTCGGTTATTTCAAAGAATACAACTCTTATTACACTGTTCCAACCCCAGAATTCACAGAGACCATCTTTCAAAAAATCAGAGCCAAGGGAGGCCCATATCCATCATCAATCGGTCAATACAAGGTCACATATTGGAGGGATCTGACCATAGGATACGAATCAAGTACAAAGGACACCATTCCTCTGTTACCAACAGATCCTTCATCTCAAATGATCACAGTGAAGCTAGCAACTGGTGATCGAAAGGAAGAAATCAGATTCACCATGAGAGGTTCAGGTACAGAACCAAAACTTAAAGTCTACGTTGAGGCCCGTGCCAAAGACGAGAAAACAGCAGCTGATTTGGCCCAAGATGTCTGGGGACTATTGAGGAAAGAGTTCTTCAAGCCTGAAGAGACAGGTCTCATTGAGGCTGCCCATTAACCCCTAACTTTAATATATAATTTCCTCTATATTGAACAGTAGCAATTGATACTTTTTATCTCTCACAAATGTTCAATTTTGTACAACCAACAAACAAGGAAAAGAAAAAAAAACTTGGAACTGATAGGCATAAATACCCTGTTTCACACTCGAAAACCCCTTCATCCCACCCTCAAACGTTAGATACAGACGCTTTTCAATGCTGAGAGCGATCAAGCATTCGGGTGATAAGAAGCACGACCTTCCTATGTGAGTTCTCCCGGCTCCTAACCCTTGGATTTCGTCCCTGATCTACAGATCATCCTGGACTCATTTAGTGTCTGACAATACTAACAAACCCGATAAGAGCGCATGGCGACTTTAAGCCCAAGAAAAGGAATCTTCAGCTCGAAAGGAAGATAAAGTGGGGGGTGTATGTTTTTGGTGTGTTTTTGACCTTTGTTTTAACTATTAGATGGCTTTTCAGTGTCCCAACACAGGCGTACAGTAATCAAGAGAGCACGTCTTTCAACAACAATAAGCTATTCAAAGATAATGAGAGGTTTAACAAGTTCGATTCTGGTGTGGAACAATATCTAATTGACAACAAAGGTGTTGTCCAAGGTACAACACAATATAAGGAGTACGAAAAGGAAGTTGATGAGTTGTACCATAGTTCAGTTGACTATTTTGATTTGAATGATTTCACTGGAGACCCACAAGGTTCTGAAAATGGTGATAACATCTTATTATTGATCCCATTGAGAAATGCTGAAGAAGTTTTGCCATTGATGTTCAAACATATCATGAACTTGACATATCCACATTCATTAATTGACATTGCATTCCTTGTTAGTGATTGTTCTCCAGATGATTCCACTTTAGAAATGACCTTTGATTATTCTATAGCTTTACAGAGTGGAAATCTGACTGATATTCTGAATGAAAGAGAAGAACAGGAAGCTAAGATCAAGGGAACTAAAGATCTACATTTGAAGTATATGGATCCAGATTATATTGAAAGATTGAAAGCAGCCTTCAACCCACCATTCCATAAAGATTACACTACTCCATTCAGATCAATTCAAATCTTCAAGAAGGACTTTGGTCAAGTGATAGGACAAGGTTTCAGTGATAGACATGGTGTTAAAGTGCAAGGGATAAGAAGAAAATTAATGGGTAAAGCTAGAAACTGGTTAACTGCCAATGCTTTAAAACCTTATCATTCATGGGTTTATTGGAGAGATGTTGACATTGAGATGATGCCTGGTGATATCATTCAAGAATTGATGAAGTTCAACTATGATGTTATCGTTCCTAACGTGTGGAGACCATTACCTGAATTCTTGGGTAACGAACAAGCCTATGATTTAAACTCATGGGTTGAATCAGAGCAAGCTTTGGAATTAGCGAAAAACTTAGATGAGGATGATGTCATCGTGGAAGGTTATGCAGAATATCCAACTTGGAGAGTGCATTTGGGTTATATAAGAGACAAGGATGGTAATCCAAATGAGATTTTGGATCTACACGGTATTGGTGGTGTTTCAATCTTGGCCAAGGCACAAGTGTTCAGACAAGGTGTTCATTTCCCTGCTTTTACATTTGAAAACCATGCAGAGACTGAAGCCTTTGGGAAAATGGCTAGAAAAATGGGCTTCAAAGTAGGTGGGTTACCTCATTATACAATTTGGCATATTTATGAACCAAGTGAAGATGATTTAAAGGAAATTGCTAAAAAGGAAAAGTTAAGAAGAAGGCAGAAGAAAAATAGTAACTGAGTTAGGCTCATTATAGATTCGTTTATTTGTTTTAGATACTTTCTTGTAGGTGATAGGATGGAGAGGGACATTGAAATAGAGATAATATGAAGGTTACAGAAATTTTTGGTTAATTAGATCCAAAAATGAAAGGAAACACTTCAGCCCGACTTATAATATCCAAAGATGTCAAAGACGTAGAGAATTAATTGAAATAAAACCACAGGGATATTTCATTGCTAAAACAAAACTTAAATTTAACTGCACGTCTTTGTACTGTGATCAACACTAAATTTTGTTTTATACGTCGTCTTAAATAATTGTTTTGATTTCGATTTGTTTTGGGTTGACTAGTTTAAATAATAAACATTAGAGTTTACAGTTCTGGCTTTAAGGTCTAGGCGCGAAAACAGTAAAAAAATCTGAAAATTACTGAAAACGTTCAAGTTTTTACATTTTGCCGAGATGTCACCCGCTTTGAGCAGTTCACGACTTCCGTTTTCGGTTAAAACGCGCTGCAGTTTCATGCACCAGGGTCTCGAGGACACGGTAAGGACCACACAATAAAAACAAGAGAAGTTGAGGCCCGTACGTTTTTAGCGTTTATCGATTGGGGCTAGAAGCTGGTTGCCAAAGTCAGTAGCCTGGGGTGGAGGCACATATTTTCGGGGCTTGGTCCAGGTTACAGTCGCGGCAACATGTGTAATATTTGTTCTTTTTTGATCTTCAATCTCGTCGTTGTTGTTGTTGTTTATTAATTCACAACTAATTTTTCGAGATATTGTCAAAGAAAAACAAATCTGGAAAGATCAGACTAATTCTTCATCTTCACTCATTGAACAACCTTCAACAACCCCTTTATTAGAGCCTTTAGACAATCACACACACTCCCATTCACCACCCTCTACTTCAAGCTCTCCTTCATTATCATTTCTCTTCCTTTCCCCCCTACCTTAGTCTCCACATTCACTCCAACGAGTCCCCTTCCACCACCAAGGTTTCAGTAGAAATGTACCTTTCTCTGCTGCTATTCACATTCTTCTTCGCCTCTACGCTAGCTATCATACCCGTGGATCTGGATAGATATGTCACAAAGGAGTCCTATTTCGTGTCCAAGCTGAAGAAACAGATGGTTTCTGCTGCTTCATCTTCATCCACATCTGATCAAATTTCTACGCCGGGAACTTATCCTTCAAAAGTTATCAGTGCCAGCACCACTTCTGCATCAAATTCCAATTCTACCGTGTTAAATTTGATTCCTGGTATTTCAGTACTACAGACCGATCAGTATAATGAGTGTTATTTTGTCAATACCATCATCGGTCAAGTTGAATACCCTTTAATCATCGACACAGGTTCCGCATACCTATGGGTCTATGGCAACAATTGTGATGAAGAGGCTTGCAAAGATGAAAAACTATACACCCCTACAGAGAGCGTCAGTGCTACTTCCACATTCGCATTAGCATACGTCACTGGCTCAGCTGTTGGTGATGTTGTCCAGGATAACATCATTGTTAATAGACTGGCCACCACACAAAAGTTCAAATTTGGTAAAGCTGATATTGTACCAGAGTTCTTTGATAGATACCCTGTTTCTGGTATTTTCGGTCTTCCATCAAATGATAGCTCCTCCATAGAGAGTATCATTTCTGCATTACAAGAGTCTCATGCTATTGATCATAAGAGATTCTCCATTTCCATGGGTCAAGTCAACCCAAACGATAATAGTTACCCAAATGACGGTATCTTTGCCATTGGCGAGCCTTTGAAAGAGTTATACACCGGTGACATCCATTATGTTTCGGTGGTGGAGAACCAAGCCAATCACTGGCTAATTGTAATGGAAAAGATCTTTGTCGATAACACCCTTGTTGAATTCACAGAAGGAGAAACCATCAATTCCACTAATTCTACCATCATGAGAAATGTCATCGTCGATAGTGGTACCACTGTGTTAGCGTTACCTAAGCAGGATGCCATCGACGTTCATTCATACTTCCCGAACTCAGTTACTGATGGCACTAACTTTGCCATCTTCTGTAATTCAACTTTGAAACTGAATTTTGAAATGAACAATCTAAACTTCACATTAAATCCAACTGATTACTTGGGTAATAAATATTCTGAGGATTCTGGTTATTATGGTTACTGTGTGTCAAATTTGCAAGGTATTGACACCGATTCCTGGATCCTTGGCTCTGTGTTCATGAAGACCGTGTATGCTGACTTTGATATCGATCAGCAACGTGTGGGATTTGCTGAAAGAAACAGTGATGTGATTCTAACTTCCACTTCCACTTCTGCATCCTCAGAACTTACAGCCACACCTACAGCGTCCAGCTCAGCACAAGCCGAATCCACAGTATCTACTACAGTGGCCAATGGCAACGCCATAGCACTTTCATTGGACCAAAATATTTGCTTCTACTCAGTCATTACTTCACTGTTTGCATTAATGTTGTAATGATCTAATATTGTTCTGTCCTTTAATACCACCCTCAGTTCTTTCTTTCTTTTTCCTCATTATAGAGCTTTTTAGTACCCTGTTCTTTATGTTAATGATTCTAATTGATACTCAGTTGTAGTGTGATTATGGCGATATTTTAGGAATCGTTTGATAATACGGAGAGAATGTCACCCGAGCCGATGACGTGAAAAGTATGGCTCATTGTTCTTTAATGACGACATCTGGGGAAAAATGTATATTAAAGAGACTGTGATTCCTGTTCTTAACTCCAAAATGAGTCAAAGTCATTAAAGTTCAATAGCAGATCACAAGGATGACAGTTGATAAGTTTGCAATTGAGTCCGTTGCTATTATTGGCGCTGGGCCAGCTGGTGTGGTCACTTTGAATGAGTTCTTGAAGACTACAAAAGATGGGAAGTCAATTGTTGGTAAGACCAAAGAGAATTTAGCTCCAGAAGAGAGAAGTTTCGAAAAGATTGTCGCATTTGAGCAAAAGAATGATGTCGGTGGTGTCTGGAACACTTCTGTTGATAAGGCTGATTTATTACCAGACGATATCATAAAGAGCCAAGATTATTATAAACCCGATGTAATTCAAGCTAAAGTGGCAATTCCAAAAGATCTTTCCTCAAAAAACACAGTTGAATCACCATTGGTCACTCCTGGTGCTGATAATGAGACTCAATGGAGAAGATCAGCCGTATACCCTGGATTATACACTAATGTCCCAGAACAATTCTTACGTTTTTCATCAATCAAGTATAAACCAAAGTCAAACCCTGAAACTAAGATTTTGGACCCATTGATCACCTACCAACAAGTTAGTAAGGTCCTTACTGATTTTGCCACTGACAATGATTTGAGAAAGTACATCAGATTCAACACACAGGTTGAAAATGTCACAAAGGATAAAGATGGGAAGTATTCTCTAACTTTGAGACGTACTAATGAAGATGGTAATGATGAATGGTATATCGAAAGATTCGATGCTGTTGTTATATCAAGTGGTCACTATTCCGTCCCATATATCCCAAAGATCCCAGGTTTGGAAACGAGATCAACCGATTCCATCAGTCATTCCAAGTCTTTCAGAGATTCCCAAGATTTCAAAGATCAAGATGTGTTAGTTGTTGGAAGTTCATTAAGTGGGATTGATATTATTCAATACATATACCCTCTAGTTAAATCGCTGACCATCTCTAGAACACCAGGCAAACAAGAGATCTTTCCATGGCTGTCAAGAGCTGCTGAGGAGTTTGGGAATAAACCAAGAATCACCAGCATTCACGAGAAGACGGTTACATTCGAAGACGGTACTAGTAAGGATTTTGACAAGATCATCTTCGCCACAGGTTATCACTGGCACTATCCTTTCTTAGCCCAAAAATTCATTGAATTGAGTGGTGAGGTTCCAACATCCGGTAGTCGTGTCAAGGGTCTTTACAAAGACGTGTTCACCATTAACGACCCAACTTTGGCATTCGTCGGTGTCACTTTAACTTCAGTGAAGTTCCATACCCTGGAAGTCGCTGCAAGTGTCGTTGCTGGTATTTGGTCGAATGCAAAGAGATTACCACCAATTGAAGAGCAATTGCAATGGGAACAAGAAAGACTTGCCAAAACAGCAGACAATGTTTTATTCCATTATTACCCATGGGATGTGGTGAAGGAACAATGGGTTGCAGATGTGATTGAGTTCATTCCTCATGATAGAAAGGATCCATTGGAAGGTGAAGACATCAAGGTATACTATAAGGCTCTTGAAGCAGCCGAAAGAGTTTTCCACGATTTGAAAGAAGAAAAACTGAAGTATGAAGAAACCATCTGGAATGGTGAATGACTATGAATAGAATAACCCTGTAAGAAACCATGATTATACAATTATACACATATTAATCCTTTTTCATATGTAGCATTGGGACTCAGATCTTTGAGCCTCATTTCGCATTTCGCATTTCTGATCACAATTAGAGGACAGAAATGAACATGAAGCACACAAGATCTATCCAGGTATAGAGAATCAAATCTCGCGGTTGACAATCTTCGATCTGTAAAGTTCGTGAAACATTTGCCAGGCTTGCAGGAGCCTATTTTGGGCAAGCTTCATGTGACTATATTATCAAAATGACAAGTTCTCGGGGAAACAGTGCATGCTTTATGTATGTCATTTAGACTAATCTCAATATGCTTGCTCTGTAGGATCTGACACCTCATTAATAATATGAACAGCAGACTACGTCGCAGTTGACTATGAGAAAGCTCCACAACATATCACGCTTGCAGAAGACAATTAGAAGACAGGCTTTGAGAATTATTGGAGCTCTTTTGGTCATCTGTCCATGGGAAGGCGAACCGCATTCCTATTTGATTACATAGTCAATATTAACCAATACTCTCTAAATAATTGGGTGAGGGGACAGCAAGTAGTGCTACTAAACTTTTCAGTACTTCATTGATCCTGTGGCTAAAAAATGGTTAGTTAGCGGGCTGTTCCAGGCCTTGGCCTAAGAATGAAAATCCCAAATAGATATACACATCAGAGAGTGTCTTTTTGGTCCAAAGAAAAAGACAATATAGAAATGTCCTGACAGGCTACAGCTCTAGTTTGTCTTACTCACTAAATCTCAGCTGCCAATAACAGATTCCTGCAAGGTTATGCGTGTATGCACAGGAGTGTGCCTGGGGCTTTCCTGAGATCTGACGGCCAACACCATGGGCCTGAGAGCGGTGACTACCCAAAAGGGCACCAGAAATGCGAGGTTCCTGACTAAAACTTATAAGAGCCCTTGTCAACCACCCAACGAGCAGTCGCAGGGTATCTGACAAAGAGACAGCTAATTCATGCAATCCGCATTTGTTTGGAAATAAAGCTTCTATTGTACCCAGCTTATCCCACGGCGCAAGGTTTGGGATTTTTCAGCAGAGCACAGTTCAAGCCAGACCCTTCTTTAGATTACAAGGCAAAGTTAGTCTTGGTAAGCCTTTTTAGGATAAGGATCAGCCAAAGCCCTGACAAAATAGTATCTCCCCTCCCTGGCTGTGTGGCAACTGAATATATATCTCCTCCAAGGATCAAATGCAAGAGTCAGCAGTTAAAGGGTGCTTCAAAGGTTCTTAAAGAGAAACCTACAGTCATCATAACGCAAGAAACTTGCACATTTATTATCCAAGAAATCTTTCTAATTTGTGATGGTCTTCGCACGCAAATCAAATTGATCCCTCAGTAGATCTCTTGAAGACCGCAAAATTTACGTACCGGGTCAAGCCGCAAGGAACATCAATTAGGCGAAATTTGAGGAGCTTCGAGAATATTCAAGCTATATTCTAAAAGAATGATTCGATAAACGTTTTTTTCGCCGGCTTAATTATGAGTCTATTATAGCATCTTCAGACCAATCCCTTTCCACATGGTGTAAAAATTAAAAAGCATCCTAAGTTGACGTTAATACAGAATGCAGCTGAAATTCCCAGAGACAGTCAATTGAACCACCCCATGAATTGCTCCAGAACTTCAGTCGTCGGTCCAACTTTCCTCCATCAAAACTCTTGCACGGCTAAAGCCTTTGACTGTTCTTAGAAATGTTTTAAGAGAAGCACAACAAGGAAGTTGGCTGGTTTTGTAACCATATGCGCCTCCCTTCTATGTTTTTACGCGTCTTTAGCTGGTTACCTATATATATTGAGCTCTTCTAAATTCGAAATATTCCTGAGGCTTCAGTTATTATCTTGATTAAAATACCATCACTTGAAATGTTTACTGGATCCGTATTACAGAATATGACCAAGTTCTTTGCTAACAAAGCTGTAGAGGGGGGCCATGGATCCATTGACTCACTTATCTAAGGTTCACCACTTCTTTAAAGATTCCAAAAAGCTCATCTTGAAGAAAACTTCACTTATCTCAAGTAAACTAATATTTATTTACTTGGAAACTTCAGGTACCTGTTTACTGTAAGAACGCTGTAGGAGTTGATGATGAAAGCGCTGAGGTGGCTACATTTGGGTACTATTTTTTTCTTCCATCAAACAAGAGCCCTGCAGAAATCATTACGTTAGAACAAAAAGTCTAAACTGCAAGTATAAGAATGCAAACCAACCAATCTTGGCGGTCTCACACATAGCAAAATATTCATTTTGAAACCTTTCACCTGATCCCTCAGTTCCTTAGACTCTCATATTGGCCTTCAAAATCTTGATTTACTGACTATTCTGTTTGGGATAGTATCCAGACCGAGATCAGGTCTAGCATTTGCTTGTCCATTTGTGTGGTGAATTGCTGCACTAATTAGGTTGCCAACAACATGGGGACAAACAAAATCTTTCTCAATGAAGTTACCTTCGACATGATCGTGTAATTGTACTAGTCTGTGGGAGACACAGGAAACCGCAGGATCTTACAGCAGAAGGCGCAAATGAGCAGCTTCGTTCTCCAAGTTGTTCCCAAGATGTAGGCCATGATTGTGGTCTAGAACCAGGACTCAGAGGCTAGTCATAAGTATAACCAGCTCATGAGTTGCTAACGATTCATGTTCGTGGGAATGTAAGTACGTAGCCATGAGGTTATATGATCAGATGGTTCTGATATTTATGAGTATTAAAGATTTCAAAAACAAACCAAAATTATGTCAAGGTTAATGTTTCATCAAGAAATGAAAATGCATCATTGATTTGCGATTTTGAGGACCCAACGAACTGTGAAGAGTTCCTTGTATATCGGTATCACTTCTAAATGACTATATACCCTATGAAATTATATTGAGATTAATTACCTAAAATTTTCACATGATTTAGCTCTGACTACTTTAGCACTCTCTACATTTACTGTCTCGTATAAATAAGCCCTTCTGCTTATCAGAGTTCGGAACAGTCTTGTTATATGATATTAATTAGTTCTCATAACACTAAGAAAACAGGTGTTATGCTTTTATCCCACCATCAGTTGCTCTCCTCCAAACCAATATTTAATATTGAATTATTGTACGTCCTCAATCCCTCAAAATAACAAACAGCTGCAGACAAACCATTTGGTATATTTCTTACAGCCTGTGAATTAATTAATTATTTTTATCTGTGTGACCTTGGATATGAACATCGCGAATGCACCTTTTGCCTTTTGGATGCCCCGATTTGGACTTATATCCATATTTGTCCTGTCCTTTTTTAGTGCTTTATTCACGCCAAACTTAGATTTAACAAGTGCGTGGTAAAATTCAGGAACCGTGCATTGACAAAATGTCAAGAAGACTGACTTGATGGAATAACCATGGGCTTTACTCAGGGAAACTTAGATCACAGTGGGAACGTCAGGGTTTAAAGAAAGAAACCTTCTACTCTCTAATACTCAATAGAAGCAACTTGAGCTTTTTTTTTCAGAGTTGTTGTCGTTTTATAATGTTAGCAATCAGTTGAACTTATCTGGCTTGCTATCAAGATTCCAATTTCCAACTTCCAAGCCATGCGGCTTGTTATCATAAAAGCTGAATTAACTCCGAAAAAGCAACTTTAAGCTTCTACTTTTTGTTTTGTACTAAATTATTAGAGGTGTCACTTTTAGCCACAAGTAACATTGGATCAGTGCCCTTTTCTTGCCTACGTACGTCTCATATTACAGCCACTCTTTACAATTGGGGCTCATCATGATGTGCAGTGGATGCTGTGCAGGGGCCAAGGTCTAACCTCAACAACTTTGGACTAGGAAAAGTGCCCTAGACTTTTCAACTTATATAAAAGAGAATTATGGTCTCTATGGGGGCCGAACGCTGCCATGCCTTTTTAAATTAGTACAGTCTTAAATATTGTTGCTTCCGACGAGATTTGTGATGACCTCATTTCGCATTATTGTAGATCCCAATCAAAACTCTGATTCTTATTAACAGGCCAGCTGTAGTGACACATCAACTTTTTTTTGCACGTGACTAAGGTACTAAAAGTGTTCTAAGCTCAAAAAAATCATCAATTTTTGACTTTTCTTGCATAACATTGGATTATAATGCCTTGTCCTGCACTATAGCAGTACATTTATTTTTGCGGATTTCTTGAGCAATGCCCAGTTAACAACGGCTGTCCAAGCTGAGAAACTGAGAAGTGTTGAGTTAGAAAAGAGAACAGAAGAGCCTACAGGTGGTATCCCCTCGTAAGCTCACTACTTAACCTTTGAGACATAGAGTCACCACTTCATGCAGTCTTGGCGCATCGTTTCTTTTTTAGTTCTTGCTTTATAAGCACAACAACGCTTCTCCCAGGTCCCAGTCTAAGGCATACTCCCGCAGGTGATCATGTACCATTTTACTTTTGATTTCTTGAAGTTATGTCATCTTTCAATTCGTTGGTTTATAGCAAATTATATAAACCGCAACCGTCCCTGAATGTATATTCGTCCCTTAATTTGAAGCCGTTGAGATTTGTATTTAACGTAAACAACACAAAGATCATGGAGGTAATGGGACAAGAACCTAAGTTGAGACTACCCTCCATCAAGGAATTGACCTTTGGTCTTCCAACCGACCAACCGGCCATCCCAAAAACGGGCGCTCCTCCGCCACCAGACCCTAACTATTCATACCAAATGCCAGACACTAGACAGAATTCCCTTTCTAACTCTATCACCAACACACCCATATCTCCACCAACTATTTTGCATTCACTCCCTACCATGGTGGACCAACAACAACAGCCACAGCAACAGACCATCCTCCTACCACCACCAAATACCAGTACCTCATCATCCCGCAACGGATCCCTTTCTGGCCCAGGAGCACTCCCGATGCCACCACATCCACAAGCTGTTCACTTGTCAATGGGCGTTCCTCCTATGCATATGCCTATGCATATGGAATACCAACAACTTCCTCAACATACCCAACTTAGTCAGCATCCTCAGACTTATACCCTCCCTCCAAATCCAAATCCAAACGCTATCCACCATACCACCATAGTACCAAAGAAGAAGAGGCCAAGAAGAAAAGCCAATGAGATGGTTAGGCTATACGCTTGCAACTACAAGAATTGCCGCAACTCATACGGTACTTTAAACCACTTGAACGCCCATATCACATTCAAACGTCATGGCCCAAAGAGGAAACCTGAGGAGTTTAAACAGATTAGAGAACTTTACAAATTGAAGAAGAAGCTTGGTGAAACAACCAATGCTGCATCGAAGGCTTCCCAAGAGATGGAGATCAGACAACTTCAAGCAAGCATTAATGCCGACGCTTTACAACAGTCTTTTGAATGTGGTAATTTGAAAGAAAAACTTCAGTCACAAGAGAATATCAAGTTATTAACCAACTTGTCTGAGACCTTGATCGACAAGACCGGCGATGATGCGAAAGTTCCTGTTTTCCATCAACAAAGAGGCTACAACGGTTATGGTAGATATGATCATACCTTAACCACAAACGACTTGGAGAAATTACCAATTAACAACTGATTGGGTCTTATTTTCCATTTAACCTTTCATATGCTTCTATCTACTTTTACAACTTTTTGTGTTTTTTTTTTGGTTCATGTTGACGACGGTCAGCTTGTGCTTTTTATTTATTGCCTTTGTGTTTCCGGTTAGAATTTACCTATTCTTTAGTACTTTTTTGGCGTTTTGTGGTGTTGATATTTGTTTAAACTGTCCTTTTCACACTTAAGTCTGTTGCTACAGACTTGATAACGATTATTACATTCTTTCTAGATGTTTACTATGATTTAATGACTCCTTTTTTTAATATGTATATATTGTAGCTTTTCTTTTTCCTGAGCGGTATGACGTGGACACTGGACTCTTGATGTAGGCCCTGCCCTGTTCATCTATGCAGGCTCAAAATTAACTCTGGCCGGTCGTGATACAGCTAAATGTGTTTATCTGCGATTACGCAAGAAATGGGCTTCATATGTACATTTGCGTCATAGCTGACGTATGTAGAATCTGTTCTTTTTCTTTCATAATTTTGTAAAAATTATTAATTCTTGAGATTTATATGTCTTCTTGTGACTAAAAATATAACTGAGACCATTCTATTATTTCAAGGGTATCAAGTAACCAGGTACAAACTTTGTAAAACTCTGGCAATCCGTTATCACATCAGTTAGTCTTATCGGACCTAGTGTCTCAAACCCCTAGCATCTTGAAAACATCTGGGTTGGAAGAAGTCGACACAGGCCGCTCATGGTACTATACTACTCACAATTCTGTACGATTATTTTATTATAAATTTTCGAAATTCAAAGATGAAGAGTTTATCAGTATATGCATTAGGCCGTATGAACCAGTTGTTAAACATGGTATTTTACCAAGGGATAAATATAATTCGTAATTTACTATGAAGAATGGATTGTGATTTGTGGCAAAACAGTCACATCAGCTGAGATTAACGAAGAATCATACCATCCTAGTATAAAATGACTTGAAACATATTATTGTTGCACTAGGTACACTTCACGATCTTCTCCTAAGCTTCTGGGGCACATGCTATCCAAAGCTTGTACTTTCATCATAGGTTCAATACTAAATTTACTTATCTCTAAACGCTTGGCAACTTTCAAAATCAGCTCTCTTCCTGGTGAGATTCGATAAATAACACCTGAGATTACATACTAAAATGGTCTATTCGTTTATATCACCTTTTCTAACAGGTATTCTCATGAGATTATCCACTGTAGATCAAGTATGTGTCAACTCATGATGGGCAATCCATCAAAGTACTCTCTGAATGATGACTAAACAGTTTTCATTACTCATTATCAATACTTATATATCCTCTAAAACGTGAACCCTAAGTAAAATTTGGATAACACTAGTGAAAATTTCCAAAGTCTCTACGCGATTTGCCACCCATATTGATTTTTATTTGAAACGATGAGGGCTTCTTGATGGATATTACTCAGAAAATTATGAATAATGGCACTGAAAATCGCTAAAAGCCCATGAGTTTCGAGGAAAGTATTCTTTATGGTCTACTTTTTGTAATTGATATGTTAAAAAGGGTATATTGTTAACAAGAATACCTTCAAATCAAGTATATTTTGGCCATGCACGTTTTCATGCACCTCATCTCCCAATTAGGAAATTTCAAAAGAAACGAAGGAAAAAAAATTACGTTACAAAGAAAAAAAAATTTCAATCTCATTTTGTACCTTCTTAAACTACTTTAGACCAACAGAACAATGTCTTCTTTATTACCATTAGCCTCATACAATATCGCTCTAGAGCCATACACTCCAACCCAAGCCATTGAAAGTGATCTACCAGTCACTGTCCACTTGACCTTGGCTGCTTTGGACCCAAACTCAATTGATGATGATGAACAACCATCAACTTTGAGAATTTTGAAATCATCTGCTTTTACCAACGTCGACTCTGATGACTCTGACTACGACTCTGAAGACGATTTAGATGAAGATGAAGAAGATGCTGAATTGAACGACGAAGACAAGATTGAAGAAGATGAAGAATCTGAAGAAGGCGAAGAAAAAGAAGAAGGTGAAGAAGGTGATTCTGAAGAAGATGAAGATGACTTAGCTGACGAAGATGACGAAGTTGAAGAATACGTTATTTGTACCCTATCTCCAAAGTCCCAATACCAACAAACCTTGGATTTGACCATTGCTCCAGATGAAGAAGTTTACTTTGTTGTTACTGGTTCTTACCCAATTCACATCTCTGGTAACTACGTTGAACACCCATACGATGGTGATGAAGATGACTTTGATTCAGAGGATGAAGATGACGAAGAATACGACTCTGATGAATACGATCTAACTCCAGATGAAGATGAATTAGCCGAGGATGATTTTGATATTGATCAATTAGATGATGAGGAAGATATTGAAAGTAAGATTCAAGAATTAGTCGATGAAGAAGAAGAAAAGAAATCTAAGAAAGAAACCAAGAAGGAAAAGAAACCAGAAAAGAAATCTGAAAAGAAGAGAGAAGCTGAAGAAGCTCAAGCTTCAGCTCCAAAAGAAACTAAAAAGCAAAAGAAAGAAAAAGCTGCTGAAGAAAAGAAAGCCGTCGAATTCAAGAAAGGCCTAGAACAAGGTCCAACCAAATCTGAAAAGAAACCAGCTACCAAGACTTTGGCCGGTGGTGTCGTCATTGAAGACAGAACTGTTGGTAAAGGTCCAGCTGCTAAGAACGGTTCCAAAGTTGGTGTCAGATACATTGGTAAACTAAAGAATGGTTCTGTCTTCGACAAAAACACAAGTGGTAAGCCATTCCAATTCAACCTAGGTAAAGGTGAAGTCATCAAAGGTTGGGATATCGGTGTTGCCGGTATGGCTGTTGGTGGTGAACGTAGAATCATCGTTCCAGCTCCATTCGCTTACGGTAAGAAGAAATTACCAGGTATTCCAGCCAACTCTGAATTGACTTTCGATGTTAAATTAGTTTCATTGAAATAAGCGTCCTCAATAGTCTAATTTGCACTGGAGCAGATTTCACAAAGAATATTTAAAAAGTGATATATTAGCTCTTCCTGCACTTCCACTTTGAGACATTTATAGAACAATCCTTAATATTAGTTATCATAGTTTAATCGAGATACTTTTTTTTCACCAGTTTGTAGTATATAATATCTATAACATCTAGAATAGTGGGATTGAACCACAGATTGAGGAGAAATTGACTTTAGCTTTATGTCTCAGTACTTTATCTCCTCTTTCAGGCGCGAACTTGTTTTATGCCCTTCTAAACGAGCGGCAACATTTTAACAAACCCTCTAAAAACCAAAAATTTAAAGGAAATCACCCAAAAATTTCAATGAAATGAAGCAATAATAAAAGAGAACATATATAAGGTGGAATCTCTTTGAAGTTTTGAATATAGATCATTTTTTCCCACTTTTTGATACGCGTAAGAACCACTTTTTGTGTAAAATTTTCGCGTTTTTCTTTTTTTGTTGTTGATCGTTTAACCCAAAGAAAAAAAAAGATTTACACAGTGGAAAAGCCTCCAACTATCCTATTCTCCACGTCAATCGTCCCATTCACCACTTCTGAAACGTGTACTATTTGTTCACAATCTGAAGATTTTCTGCTAGCTGTACACAGGTGCACTTTCCCCCTAAAAACTAGTCGTTCTTTTGAGAGAAATCGCCAAGTCTATAGCATTCTTTTGAACCATCAGGAGCTGATACCACAAAATTGAAATGGCCCATATAATCGAGAAACCGTTCAGACTGCTGGCCGTTGTGTTCGCTCAGGCTGGTAAGATTAGTGCTTCTCACCCAATTCACGCTCTTGTTGCCACTTCTCTACTGGCATCCTTCGCTTACTTGTCCGTTATTGAACATTTCATTGGCGCAGGCGGGTTGAACTATGATGATCCGACTTCAAACCTAGTCCACTACTACAAGCCATCTCCTACCTCTTCCTGGTCCCAGATTACCGATTTGAATGTACTCTCAGATGACTATTCCCACTACAATATCGTTCCTCTCCAATTCAAGAGAGCTGGCGAACATCCTCTACCAGATATTGAAGGTGCAGTTGTCAATGGCGAAGAGTTTGTCAAGTTTATCATCACAGGAAACGATGAGTTCGCCCAGGATGAAAACTCTCTAAAATCTCTGGTTGCGGATGATGGTTCTATATGGAGATACAGAAATTACCACTCCAAACTTGCTAAATATTCAGATTATGCCACTAAAGCTTACACCAAAGTCACCAACTTGATAAAAGGTGCTGAACCATTTGACATTGCTCTAGTAACTCTAGCTTACATAGCCATGAACTATACTTTCATCAGCTTGTTTATTGACATGAAGAAAATCGGTTCCAAATTCTGGTTAGCTTTTGCTACTGTTGTTTCATCATTCTTTGCCTTCTTGTTTGCTTTATACACCGCCATCAACTACTTAAACATTGACATCTCGGTTTTGAGTTTAACTGAAGGTGTCCCATTCTTTGTTGCTACTATTGGTTATAAGAATAAAGTCTTATTAACCGAGAAAGTTTTACATCAATACTCCGAAAAGGAATACTTGAACAAAGGGGCCTCTCATGTGTTATACCAAGCTTTGAAAGATCGAGGTAGCGCTTTACTACGTGACCACCTTCTTGTCATTGTTGCCTTCTTGGGTTGTACTGTCTATGCTCAACATTTAGAAAATTTGAAAAACTTCTGCATCTTGGCTGCCTTGATTTTAATTTTTGATCTATTCACTACTACAACTTTCTTGACCGGTATCCTATCATTAAAGTTGCAAATTAACATTATCAACAGAGCCACTATCTTGAAGCAAGCTCTACAGGAAGATGGTCTAACTGAAGAAACTGTTGACGAAGTTTTAAAGAACAACAGTATTGGTGGTCAAAAAGCCTTGAAGACATCAGATAACAGCACTTTAGTTACTGGTGCTAAGGTCTTAGCTATTGCTTTATTCTTTGGCTTCCATTTCTTCGGTCTAGGTTCAGCTTGGTTCACCGATTTGAGAGATAACACCGAATACAAGGATACTGTTACTTTGAGCAACTCAATATTGAGTCAAATTCCAACCTCTAAAGCTGGCACTTTAATCACGTTATACCCAGCTAGATTCTTTCTACCTTCAAAAGTCAACATTCAAATCGAAGACATTATCTTAACTTTTATTGGTCGTGTCTCAAGTGCTATACGTGACAAATACATCTCCAAGTTCATCTTGTTCTCATTCTTCACAAGTGTCTCCATCAACATATACTTATTGAACGCCGCAAGGCTGCACACTTCAACTGTTGATAAGGATATTCAGTTTAAGAAACCAAAATCTCAAAAGAAAGCACCAGTTGAGATATCACAATCGAGCAATTTAGGTAAAGATGAAGATGACAATACTAAATCTTCGGAAATTATTGTGACTTCAGACAGTGAAAATGAACAACATGAACCACGTCCATTAGACCAACTAGTCGAAATCTACAAAGATGGTAAAGTCAAATCACTATACAACGATGAAGTTGTTTCCTTAGTCACCAATGGTAAATTACCATTATATGCTTTGGAAAAGCAATTGTCTGATACCACTCGTGCCGTCCTTGTCCGTCGTAAAGCCATTTCCAAACTTGCTGATGCTCCAATCTTGGAATCTAACAAATTACCATACTTACACTACGATTATGACCGTGTTTTCGGTGCCTGTTGTGAAAATGTTATTGGTTACATGCCACTACCTGTTGGTATTGCTGGTCCGTTGATCATTGATGGTAAGCCATATCACATTCCAATGGCTACTACTGAAGGTTGTCTTGTTGCTTCTGCTATGAGAGGTTGTAAGGCTATCAACCTAGGTGGTGGTGTGTCTACTGTGTTAACCAAAGATGGTATGACTCGTGGTCCATGTGTCTCCTTCCCGTCTTTACAAAGGGCTGGTGCTTGTAAGATTTGGTTAGATTCTGACGAAGGCCAAGAACAAGTTAAAAAAGCCTTCAACTCTACCTCTAGATTTGCTCGTTTACAAGGTCTACAAACCGCCCTAGCTGGTGATTTGTTGTTTATTCGTTTCCGTACTTTCACTGGTGATGCTATGGGTATGAACATGATTTCTAAAGGTGTCGAATATGCTTTGAAACAAATGGTCGAAGAATTTGGCTGGGAAGATATGTCAGTTGTTTCAGTTTCAGGTAACTACTGTACTGATAAGAAACCAGCTGCTATTAACTGGATTGAAGGTCGTGGTAAATCTGTTGTTGCCGAATCTATCGTTCCTAGAGAAGCTGTTGAAAAAGTTTTAAAATCAAATGTTAAGGCCCTAGTTGAATTAAACATTAACAAGAACTTGATTGGTTCAGCCATGGCTGGTTCAGTTGGTGGTTTCAACGCTCATGCTGCTAACTTGTTAACTGCTGTTTACTTGGCTCTAGGTCAAGATCCTGCTCAAAATGTGGAATCTTCAAACTGTATCACATTGATGAAAGAAACCGTAAATGGAGATTTACAAATTTCAGTGTCCATGCCTTCTATTGAAGTTGGTACTATTGGTGGTGGTACTATCTTAGACCCACAAGGTTCTATGTTGGAACTATTAGGTGTTAAAGGTCCAGCTTCTGTTCCTGGTGAAAATGCTCGTCAATTGGCCAAAATCATTGCATCTATCGTGCTAGCTGGTGAACTGTCACTATGTTCAGCCTTAGCTGCTGGTCATTTAGTTCAAAGTCATATGACCCACAATAGAGCTGGTGCGGGTGCTGCTAAGAAATAAGAGCTTCAATACCCCTAGACAGAACAGAAGAAAACAATACAATACAAAACAAAAACAACATCATCATCAACAACAACATAATAATCATCATCATCATAAGGTCTGCAATCAGACCATCTTCAAAAGAAAAGTGTACTCTATGTTAAACCATTTGCTTTTTACTCCATTACATTCTCATTCAGAGAGACATTTTTTCACTTGCTCCTGAAGACAATCTTCAAAAACAAAGAAAAGAACAAAAAGCTACTTATTTATTCATTATTCATTGGTTTTCTATTTGCTATTCAGGCAGTGCATTAATTAGTTATACGTTTTAAAAGACATTTGTGTAGCCCTTTTTTTTCACGTAATCTCATCTCGGTAGAATCATTGTACTGTGTCACTGTAAAAAAAACACACGATTTCAACATGTGCCACTATTCAAGAGTTGTTACAAAAGTACCACCAACAATGTCATTAAATGCCATTCGCGCCTCTGCTAAGGTTAAACCAACAGCCTCTGTGATCATCTTCCATGGTTTAGGTGATGCTGGGAATGGTTGGAAGTTCTTAGCGGACCTAGCCCAAAGATCACCTGAATTTGACCACATCAACTTCGTGTTCCCAAACGCCCCAACAATCCCAATCACCGCCAATGGTGGCTACAAGATGCCAGGGTGGTTTGACATTCTTGCCTTCGGTGGCGGCGAGAAACAGGACGTTCCGGGGTATTTGAATGCCTTGAAGACAGTCGATGAGTATGTCAAGGAGCAAACTACGCAGTTTGATATTCCTACTGAAAGAATCATTGTGGGTGGATTCTCACAAGGTGGTGGTCTTGCTCTCGGTCACTTGGTTAAGACAGACAAAAAATTGGCTGGCCTACTGGCTTTCTCCCCATTTGTACCATTTCATGAGACTTTGAGAGATTTAAAGAAAGATGTCAACTTGGACACTCCTGTGTTTCATGGCCATGGTGAAGAAGATACTATGATTTACAAGAAAGTTAGTGATGAGAACGCTAAATTCTTCAAGGAGGATCTTGGTTATAAGGATTACACTTACAAGACTTATCCAGACACCGAACATGCCGTTGCCAATGATGAAATCTTGTACGCTTTGACCTTCATTAGAAATTTGTTACCTAAATAGATGTGCTTACCAATGCTTATTAAAGATTTATTTACTTGATGAAATTAGCGTGGATTGTAATATTATATCCAGTCTTACTGGTCAATTGACAGCCTGAAGTACACTATTTGTAAGAACTATAAAGCCATTCAAAGCATTTTAAGCCTTTAGATCAACTAGCCCAAGACCCATACACAGTATTACCCCAGAAGTCTTTATTTGTTAAACAAAGGATACTATCACATTGTGTGGAGGTGTCTGGTGTTCGGATGTTTAATTTTAGCCCTGATATGGTTGATTAGGTGCATGATGAGCAATCTGACATAGATCAAATGTTGCCAGAGACGATCTCTCCTGTGGAAATGAGGGAATGGAAAAGAGAACCTTTAGATTCTGGATTTGGCATTTCCTTACACGTCTGACAGAAGAGATCAGATTTTTAATGCGTTAACTAGACGGTTCAGCCATTTATAATGAATGTACTTCAAAAATGAATAAATAACCTTATTGACCCATATTTGTCAATACTCCAAGAATTCCAGGTGACTATCAGATAGCCATAACTCTGTTGTATGTTCATGTGCACTGTGTAGCCTTTCTTTGACGATCTTCATTGATATGAATCTGAATGTTGGGAAATGATGGGGGTCATCGATCCATATTAATTGCCCCAGGATACATAAATGATAGTAACAGGAACAATGGAGACATTTAGCAGATTTGTTACAATATCCTCATTGGGTTTGTGATTTTTAAGGCTTTGAATTGAGGTCATAAGTTCTTGAAGAACTTGACTATTGATAAAATGTGGAGAACGAAAGAAGCTAGTACATATCTCGAGGTTAGTATCTCTTGTTAAGTTGATCGATATTCCTTGAAGAAAGAAATACAGGTGCTGTGTATGATGTCAAAATCGAAGAGTCAATCTTGGTTGAAAGAATGAAAAGAGTGGGCTCCAGGTATGCAGGAACATTCTTTTTCTACATTGGGAAACAATTTAGATAAGAAAGCTCAATGTTATGGTGAATTTTGTTAGTGCTCAGTTTTACCTTGCTTTAAAGAACTTTCTTGGGTGTAATTTTGAGCACAGGAGAACCTGACAAAAAGGGACAACTCTAAAGTGAAAAACAAAGCAAAAGTAAGGAAAAAGTGAGACAAACTGGGACAAATTTTTGCTCAAAATGTTCGCGAAATCTGTTGATTCAAATTCACAAATTTTAAAATGAAAATTTTCACAGTCACTAAACAGTCACAAAGGCTTTAAAGGGAAAAAGATAAACATCTTCACATCTCAGATAAGATAAAGATAACAGACGCCACTCGAGACAATAGTAAGCTACAAACAAAACATAAAGACACTATTGGCATACTTGAGACGTTGGGAAGACTTTAGAGAGACTACACATTACATTGTTGCTAAAATCAAAACAAACCACCTGTTGGTAAACAGCCAAAGAGAGGGTAGTTACCCCAGATTTCAACGATGGCTGACAACCAAGACGATAACATAGGCTTCAGCGAGGCAGATCTCGCGTCTGTGGTACAACAGGCCATGGACGGCTTCCAAGATGACCAGTTGAACGATACCCCCGTCAAAATTGATGTTGCTAAAGATGACAATGGCAATAACAATAACAACAATGAGATTGATGACTTTGAGAGAGAGATACAAAGACAGCTAGAAGAGCAGTACCAACAGCAGACAGAGCAGACGCAAGAAGGAGGCCAAGCACAGCAGCCGTCCGAGGATACCTCAACTGCTGTTAATGAGGATGATGAGGATGATTTCGCCAAAGAAGTGGAAAAACAACTTCAGGAACAGTTGAATCAACAACAAATCTGTTCAGATCATAGTAACAACGAGTCAGATTTGAATCAGAAACAACCAGACCAAACCACCCAACATAATAGCCAGTTTGATGTGGATATTCAGGAGCACATAGGACAACAGTTTCAACAAGACGACTTTAACACTAATGATGGTAATGACAACAACAGCAACAATATTGACGACAGTGGGAATGACGTGGATAACACAGAGGGTAAAGGTAATGAAGATAATAATGAGAAGTTTAATGAAGCTATTGATTATGAGCAAGAGTTGCAAAGACAGATCATGGATGTTTTGGGTGAAGAACAACTGAACGGGAAACCACAAGATGAACCACAGGATGAAGCGCTACCAAACGCTGTTGAACTGCAAAATGATACTAAACAAGAGAAAGTCCACATACAACAAGCTGATAGAAATGAGATTGATGTTGGGGATTTCGAGAAAGGCTTACAGAAACAAATCATGGATGCTTACATCGCTAATGAGAAGAGAGAAGAACAAGCAAGGTCACAAGGCGCTTCGGCCCAACACACCAGAGAACCGAGTGTAGCTCTATCCACTCAGCTAGAAGTCCACCCACAATTGCAGACACAACCACAAACTCAAGATCAGATTCAAACCCAACCTCAAATACAGTCTCAACCAAAGATCCATCAAGCTCAATCTCAGCCAGTTGTGGAAGAGGAAGGGCCGGAAGATGATTATGAATTGCAGCTACAGAAACAAATTATGGATGTGTTTAATGCGGTTGATGAAACTCAAGCTGAAATTGACCAATCTAATGCCACTAAACACGTTGATACCCAAGGGAATTCCAGTTTTGATGCTAATTATGAACAAGAGCTACAAAACCAGATCCTGGAAGCCTTCAATGAACAGCAACCTAGTACTACTGGGACCCAAGCGGCTACGGCTGATGATCAACTTTTGAAAGACGCCTTAGCTGAATTAGTGCAGAATGTTGTCGATCAAGAGACAGAGTCATCTCAACAACCTCAACCACAGTTGCTCCAACACCTATTACAGCCTCAAGTTCAAGTGGCTGCTAATGACGATGAAGAAATTGATATGAATCAGATTATGCAGAATGCCTTAGCTATGGCCGTTGAAGATCCAAATGCTCTATTACAAAGTTTGAACCTTGGTGATCAAGATAACGCTGCCGCTCTTGGCCAAATTTTGCAGGGTAATTCACAACAGGTTGCTCCTTCAGCTAAGACAACAAAGAAGAAACCTGTCAAACAACCTAAAGAGAAGAAACCCCCTAAAGAGAAGAAACCAAGAGCTCCAAGGAAGATCACAAAGAAGAAGAAAGAGAAACCAGTGGTCAGCCAGATTCCTATCTTCCAACAGAGTATACCATATCCAACTGTTCCCTTACAAGGTTTACCTCAATTGCAGAATGTTTCTGGCACATTGCCAAATTTGGCTCCAGTTTCTCAGATCTCAATTAACCAACAGCCTATTGTGGTCCCACCTGTATTACAACAACAAGTTGCGCAGTTACAACAGCAACAGCAACAGAAATTATTGTTACAATTGCAGGAAGCTCAAAAGGCACATGCTCAAGTTCAAGCTCAAGCACAGGCCCCAACACAACCTTTACAGCAACAACTACCTCCACCTATAGCTACAATTCCATCACATGAGACTTCTAAGGGCAAGGCTGGTACTAAGGTAACTGTCACTCCTCAACCTGCTAAAGCTAAGACAACTGCTGTGTCGGTATCCACTTCACAGGCTATGCAGACTGCAGCCAAATCTGTTAATGCTGTTGGTAAAGACCTCAAGCAACCGCGTCCAGCACCAGCTAATTCCATTATTGATTCAGTCAAGAAGGTTCCTCCTTTGGTATTACTATCTAAAGACACTTCAATCGATCTTGCCAACTCTGCTAAGAAGAAGAAGCAGTCGCTTTCAATTGCAGAGACTCTTGCTTTGAGTAGATCGAACATGTCAAGCGGCAAGTTCCTGTCCAAGCTGCAAGATTCTGAGAAGGAGAAAGAAGAGAAGACTAAAGACTCCTCAACATCACCGGCTCCAGCCACTGGCTTTGTTCCAGTGTCTGACTCTACTGTAACTCCAGTTATTGCCACTCAAGTGTCTTCTCAACCATTGCTTAATCAATCTGCTGTTTTGCCGTTAGCTCCACCTGATAAGATCCAAGTTGGTGTAAAAGTTGATGCCGGTTCCAAGACGACACAATTCCCACAAACTGCTCCAGGTGTTCAAAGTGATGCGATTATCAACAACATTGGTAACTTGATACCGAACCTGCCTTCCAATTTAACAGATTTGATCTCCAATGCTATTCAGAATGCCTTGAATCCTGGTACTGTTCCTACTACACAGCGGAAAAAGTACAAGGATTCCAAGAAGAGGATTGACAAGGAAGAGACTGCCGAAGAGGAAAAAGAGAGAGTTAGATTAGAGAACCGTGAACGTAAGAAGAGATGGAGAGATGCTAATAGATTAAAAAACCAGGACAACGATCTAAGAGCTAGATTGAAGAAGAGAGCAATCCAGTTGTTTGGTCCTGAGGATTCTGAAAAGAAGACCGAATGGATTGAATCAGAGTTTGAAAAGAGAAAGAGTAGAAGAACAAACAAACCTGTGAACCTAGAAGATTTGACGTTGGTTATCAGTGAAACAATGAACAAGCTGGACACTCAAAGTCTTTCTCAAGACTCATTGATCAGAATCATTTCCCAAATTGTTACAACTACTTTGGGCTCAACATTAACTGGTAAATCTGCTGATTCAACTCCTGTGAAGTCCACACCAGAACCAACTAAACCTCCTGGCTTGGACATCAATATTGTGGATCCTTCCTCACAAGCAAAGCAAAGTGCTAATTTAGCTAAGTTAGTTGATCAAGCAAAGGCTAGGTTGCCGATGAAGGCTAAACCTAGTACAAGCCCAAGCTCAAGCCCAGCTCCACTAAAGAGAAAGAATGATGCATTATCAAACTTTGACTTCAAGAGAGTTAAGATCCCATTGATCCCATTGACAATGAGATTTGATGATTCTTCAGATGAGAAAACTGTCGAAACTAGAAAGGATGACATTGTTACTATCCAACAGAAAGTTGTTGAAACTCCAATCGAGACAAAGACCTCTGATCCAATCGTTGAGAAATCTGTGGCTAAAGAGGTTGAACCAGTTAAAGAGATCAAACCAGTTGAACTACCAGTAAAGGCCAGAGAAAACCCAATTCCAAAACCTGATGTCTTGAAGTTAAACAAACCTAAAACTTCAAAACCATCATCTGCAATCCCTCCTCAATTACAACGTCCAATCAAGATGCCTGCTTTTATGAAACCAAGCCCCGCATTTCCTCCACCAGCTTCATCACAACTTACCCCAGCTGGATCTGATGTGCTTACTCCTGGCATGGATTCACCAACCCCTTCACCTGCTCCAAGATCGGAAACGGAAACTGAAATTTCAACAGTCAAGACCGAGAAGAATGTTCTACAAAGACCAAAATTCCATGGCGGTTTCAGAAAGCCCACTACTTTCGCAGGTTTGAGAAAGCCAGGCGCATTTCAAAGACCAGATAGGGAGAAGAAGAAGGTTGGTGTTTAATCCCCTTTAATTAATGAGAATAATAATGAATGTTTTATAGAAAGGATAAACCTGTACAAGCGGCTCACTTCGTATGTCTTGTAACTATTGCAACAAGAGTTAAAAACGTTGTCCAGGAAGCAGTAGGTTACCTGGCCAGTGGTGCTTTGTGGTTTAACCTGAAATTAGGCACTGGTGGGGCCTACAGGAAAAATTGGCTCTCTTTATGCCCGAGTGTGTCATACGCGGTACTTGAATTTCATTGCCTAGATCAGATGATTGTTGCATATTTGACCCTTTACATTTCAAGGAGCTAGAGCAGCACAATATGATGAAATCACCCATGCTTACAAACCACCGGCACCACATCCTTAAATTAATGTAAATCGTACCCCATGACTTTGGGAATCTGGAAACTTATAGATATAATAATATAATTATCAAACTTGTTGATTGGTACCAGTGCATTTGGAACCAGCAGAATGGTGGGGCCTAAAAAGTCTATTATTTAAGTCCTTATGCTGCATCGTAAAAATGAAATACGTAAAGCGGTTGAATAAACACTGGTTCTGCAACACCTATTAAACGCACTGCCTTAACCGTTGACTTATAATTATGGTTGTAGCGGAGTGGTAATAGTGGAGGGGAAATGAGTGGGACCCAGTGGCGTGGCCTATCTGATGCATAAAAGATCTTTCTAGTCGGACTTCACCTGTTTCGATACAGAATAATATGCAAGAGAAGGTTCTGTGATGGGATGCAGAGCAACAGTCAATTGGCGATCATGGGCGGAAAATAGTGGCGAAACAGTCGACCATGTCAGTTTGTTTGTAAAAGAGTTGACGTTGATGTGCATTTGGTACCAATAAATGATTCGTACGACGTACATGAGATCTAAAGGAGTTGAATAGAGAAATTACTAAAATTTACCTGACGTCATAGGTTATCACAATCTCAATTCCGGAGGAATTTAACTGACCAAAAGGAAAAATTAGGGAAAAATTGCCGCGTAAAATCACCCGTAAAACTTTGCTTAGAGAAGCAGGAAACCCCTGACGATTTCTATCAAAACATACCACTTTTGGTCTTCGGCCTGCACCTTTCGAGTAATCAATTATTAACTTATTGACCACTCAGGAGTTGCTCATCAACGGACTAAAGTCTCTACGTTTCTTTTTCTTTCCCTCGAATATTCATGATAAAAACGGAAAAAAAAAGAAGTCAGCCATAAACTCTTCATTCTTAGTCCTTTAAGCCACTTATCGCTACAAAACACACAAATCATTTAACAGCGCTTACAGATTCGTTGTAAGGCTATACACACTTACGCATAATCTGATACACACACACTTACAGGGTTCTTTTTCCAGTTTTTTTGCCCTTCCACAAACGTCGTCTTCAAGATAACCGCAAAAACCGGGGAATACACTCAACATGCCATTTAACCGGCCTTCGAGACCTTCAAGACCTTCTCCTTTGTCTGTTCCTAACAGCTCACAGTCCACACCAATGAGAAGAAGCCTTAGCTCACAACATTTGAGGGAACCGCTCTCGAAAAGCTCGTTGTCCCATTCGGTCTCTTCTTACAATAGCGCTGATGACATTCCAAAAGTAGCAGAACCGACAAAGGCCCAACTCCAGGATTACTATGGTGAGCTATCAAAGAGTCTTACAGAGGAAGAAGAAGATAAAGAAGAAGAGAAAGAAGAAGAAGGCGATGATGACGATGTATCAGATACCAATTCCAGGCAGGTACTGCCGCCGCTGATGCTTGATAAGCTGGCGAGATTTCCCATGTTTAAGAGTGCTCCTAAAGCATTTCACAATGCAATTGCTTGCAGGCTTAATTTAGTGCAACATCACGCCCAGGAGTATATTGTGAAGTACGGCGAACCTGCCAAAGCCATGTACTGGATCTTAAGAGGCAGTGTGGCGGTTACTTCGCCTGATGGTGAAGCTGTCTTTGCTGAGTTAGTTGCTGGTCAATTCTTTGGCGAAATTGGAATCCTGTTCAACAGACCAAGAACCGCAACGGTGATAGCAAGAACTAAAATACTATTGGGTGTCCTGACAGCTGACAGCTTCAACGCCGTGCTACCTGATTTCCCAGTTGTGGAGAGAATGATTAGAGATGAAGCACAAGAAAGATTATCAATGCAAGATAAGAGAAAAAGAAACGGTGTCACCAATTTACTGCCAAACCACAATAAACTTGTCACTCTTTCAAATCCAGATGATGCCCTAACCGGCTCTGCTGCTTCGAATGTTGCCAATGTCGTTTCTACGCTGCCTGGCCCTTCAATTCCACCTCACGTCAGATCCCCTTCACCACCCGGTATCCCTCATGAAATCTTCCAAAACTTACAGTCCCACAGACTCAACAATCAAGCTAGAAAATATACTGAGTCACAATTGCCACAGATCCATGATAACGTTGATCATTCCATTCCAACAAGAGACTTTTTGAGAAGTATGCCTATGTTTACTCTACTACCGTCTTATATTATTCATGAATTGGTCCTGGGTGTCGAACCAAGACGTTATGAACCTTTTGAATACATCGTTAAGAAAGGCGACTCAGGACGTGACATCTTCTTCATTGTTAACGGTGAAGTTGAGGTTCTGCATCCAAAAAGAATCTCATTAGCTAATTCACAGGGGAACAAAGATAAGAAAGTTGACCGTGTCATTGCAAGATTAGGCACTGGTCAATACTTTGGTGAAATGGCTTTTTTGGAATCCATTTCTGAAGAAGGTGATAAAGATATTGCTAGAAGTGCTGATATCAGATCTGTCACTACTGTCAATGTTCTTGTTGTCCTTGGAGACCAATTGGAGAACTTATACTCAAGATATCCAAGAATTTGTGACGAAATGAGAGACACTGCTGCAAAGAGAATGAACAGAAACAAAGACACAGAAGAAGATGATAAAGAACTTGAAGACTCACCTTTCAACAAGTGGATAGGGTTCCAACCACAAAGAAACAATTCATTATTGGACGCTACACTACCATCTTCCTTAGGAATACCACCTATACTACATTCAAATGAAACAGAGATTGACCCAATTGCTAAAAGATCAACATCTCCACTCTCTGACCAAGGTTCAATAATGACAAGTAATGTCCACTTCAGGGATTCATTCAGCACACAAACAAGCATAAATAGCAATGATGAGAAGCAGGTTCACCCATCAAGAAAGAGATCTATTTCATCAGTATCCTCATCCACTGCATTACCATTAGATAAAATTTCAGCTTCAGGTCCATTATCCTTGAGCTTACCACCAATGGACCCTCCATTACCATCAATGAGCCAATTTCCAATTTCAAGGCCAGTTCAGCCATTCCAGTACATGAATCATGCAAAGAGATTAAGACTAGCCAGCATCGGTGGCCGCCGCCGTTCATCAGTGCTAAGTACAGGTGTTTTACCTGATAGAGTGTTATTGCGTGTCTTTTCATTATTGACACTGCCTGAATTGATGAAATTAAGAATCATATGCAGAAGATGGAGACAATTACTATACGTTGCCCCAAAGTTCTTTGAGAATCTGGATTTGAAGCAATTCAACACTTCCATTGATGATAAGGCTCTGATCCAAATAACTGATTTTGTGGGCTCAAGACCTAAAATCATCGACATTTCTGATTGTTTCCATATCACTGACCGTGGCTTTTCCTATATGGTGAATGAAATTGGGATGAGTGGCAACATCGAGGCCATCAAGATGAGATCCGTTTGGGACGTCAGTGCTATGGCCATCATGGATATTGCTGTTGCAAGTATTGGCCAGAACATTGAAGAGTTGGACCTCAGTAATTGTCGTAAAGTCCGTGATGATGTTATTGAAAGAGTCATTGGCTGGAAAAAACCAACTGTTGGCCATCAACATCCATCTTTGCATGACGAGAGGAAGAAAGCTGCTTTACAAAGTCACTTTGATCCCTTGGATGAACCAATTCCTGGTATGGAAGAGTTTGATAATTTTTATGGTGATCATGAAGATGTTTCGAAACATGAAAGTCTAGTTGGTTGTTCCAATATCAAAAGATTGAACTTGGGGTATTGCAAACACTTGACTGATCGTTCCATGTATCACATTGCTCTTCATGCCAATGAGAAATTGGAAAAACTTGACTTGACAAGATGCACTACAATTACTGATGCTGGGTTTGCATATTGGGCTTATCAACCGTTCGCATCTTTAAAAGATTTGAAATTGAGTGATTGTACTTTCTTAACTGATAAGTCCATTGTTGCCATTGCTAGTTCTGCCCAAGGGTTGGAAGCATTAGATTTGTCATTCTGTTGCGCTCTGACTGATGTGTCCATTGAAGTTTTATGCCTTGGTTGCCCAAATTTGAAATACCTCAACCTATCATTCTGTGGGTCTGCAGTTAGTGATTCTACATTACTAGCCATTTCTATCCATTTGAGAAACTTGGAAAGCTTGGTCATCAAAGGTTGTGTTAGAGTCACAAGAGCTGGTGTTGATGCTCTATTGTCAAGTTCAGTTCAATTGAAAAAACTAGACATTTCTCAGTGCCGTAATGCGCACTTTTACAGAGACAATACCCCCGCTGCGCCCCTAAACCCAGTTGCTGCTAACTCAAAGTCTGCTTTCGTCACCACTAGTTATGACCATATTGTGGAGATTGTCATTTGAGCTTTGAAGAAGAGTGTACTATAATATTTATTTAACGACGTCTATGATCATTACTACTGCTTGATGGCAGTTTCCTTTTGTAGTATAATACTTTGCTGTATTCAACTATAAAAAAACATCGCAACACAGGGATGATATACAACCTTTTCTATAATCTGAGGATGGGCCCCTTTGTCTAATCAATAGACAGAAATGTAGTTATTTATACGCTCTTTTTGATTTTGAGCAATACATTCAGCAATCCAAGTGATGTTACGCACTTCTTGTTCCTTAGATTTGATCCAAGCCCAAATGGTGCTCACTGTAAACTGCTGAGTAAAAGCATCTCTGCAAAGCTCCATCTCAAGTTTGTAAAAATGGTCTTCTAAGGTTTTACCACCAACATTGTCAAAGAAAGATTTGTACTCATACACGTTTTCGACAACTGATCTTATTTGTTCAACGTCATCGGCCCTGGCTAAGTGTTCAGTACCTGTTGGGTATAATTTACCAAATGTAGGTAACAATGACTTTCTTTCTTCTGGAGATAGGTCCGAGTCAAATGAGTTTAGGGAGATGTTAATGGCACGTCTGTCGGCTTCAAATTCTAATAATGACTTCATGATTGTACTTGCTGGATCTGGCTGTTGTAAGCAAAATTGGTAGAAGTCTTCCAAATAAGCCTTGTATAGTTTATTTCTAATGATTTCAATGTTCAAATCATCCAAGTCTTCAGCAGTTAAACAGTCTTTGAAGTATGGAGCCAATGGTGTATCAACCAACACAGTTTGGTAAAGAGATTCAATATCAGTGGTGACAGACAATGTAGGTAGAGTCTCAAACCAACCCAATGGATGACACCTGTCCAAGATTTCAGCCTTATCACGGTCATGGATGGTACCAGTGATCATCAATGCCACGTTATCAATCATGTAACCGTAGGTGATATAATCCATGAATTTTGACAATGGCTGCACAGCCTGGTCACGAATGTACTGGAACTCAGAGTACAGTTTTTCAGAGGCCTTGGCCTGAATTGTGGAGGTGGCCAATGGACTTGGAACGTTGGCTAGAAAGTTACCATAATCAGTTGAGGATAGTTGTAATTTCAAGTCATCCAAAGTCTCGCATTGAGTCAAGTTGACATATTGATTAGAGGATAACAGACCGTTTCTGTAACCGCGGACAACACCTTCGATGTATCCACTGGTTTTAAGGCTTGTTAGTACTTATTGTTTGGCTGCTCCTGCATAGATAAAGAACTCACGCATCAATATTGAAGAACAAACCTTCCATTTTTTTTTTTACTGGTTTTGTCTCTTTTGGAAGAAAGGTTTCTCGATAGAATTCACAAGTGAGATGGTAATTAGCACTGATTGAGTAGCCGGGAATACTCGATTCTTCCTTGTAAAGTTAACGAGGACTTAACCTGAATTTTTAACCTGAGTTCATTATCAAAATCCTTTAATTTTTAGGAAACCAGTGAGATACGGGTAACCTCATAAATTCGCGACAAATCAGTTTTATGTACTTACTGAAGTTTACAACTACTTTGACACAATTTTTGTTCACAAATCTTTTCAATTGAAACTAAGAAGAACCTCAAAAGAACCTCATCTATTGAAGTTCTGTGCCATTTGCTTTTGCTTATTCAACAATGATCTCCAAGTTTTCCTCTCTATCAAAAATTTATCCTCATCAACTTTTGAGTTCAATACTTGCACTGTCATTAGATCACCAAAGTTCTCATCTATTCTGGACAAACTCTGGGCACAGTAGATCAGCTGTAAATATAGACCATCTCTTGTTGATATCTCTTTGATCTTTGGTAGTGAATATAGTAGAATTGAAACTAATCTTTCGAGAACAGTGTGAACGAATTTAAAGATTAATAGATTTGATGTTTGTCTTTCTGATGCTGGGGTGATTAACGGTTGTTCAGGCTCTGAATTTAATGAATCTACATCGGATGGACCAATTGGCTCCGTAACAGTGGTATTTGGTTCTTCAGATCCAGTTTCTGCCTTTCCATCTTCTTTGATTTCAGTTAGTTCAGATTCTTTGGATTCCTGGGCTGATTTCTCAACTATAACTTCCTCAAGTTCAATATCAACTTCACCGATATCCACCTCATCGACATCTGGGAAAATGTTCTTATAAGTCATAACCGACCCAAAACAATGCTCTCTTATTACTTCAATGCTTCTCTTTAGATACTTCTCATGTTGGTCGTTATCTTTCAATGGGCTCAAAGAATCCAGTTCGGATTTTATGAATTGGTATCTAGCATGCAAGAGGATAGTTCTTAATTGAGAGTCTGAGTCGTCAACTTGACTGAATGGTGGGATACGTCTTAAATATGACATGGTCTTGATGATTGATGATTGTTTCAAATTGGTCGTTAATAATCTAATTAGACCTGTCAACATGTATGTCATCTCATTCTTGATACCCTTTTCCGACTCCTTGATCAAGTCGCTGTTAGGGAAACGGATGGCTAGTCGGCGTGTATAAGAAGCAGTCTCCAATGCTTCAGAGTAATAACCAGCTTTGATACAAGCACTTGTCAACGATGGCAATTCCAGAATGTTGATGATTTGGTTGATGTTCTCTAGTACAGTGGATAAGTTCTGGTTAGTGTTAATCTTTTCTAGTTGGTTTATCTTGGAAATAGTTGAACGGAACGAATCAGTGGTCTTTTCATCATCTTGTAAATCAACTTCTAGCTCCCGTAGATGTGTGTCCTCTTCTTGATCCAGGTTCTCCAGTTTATCCTCATTGAAAGTACACCAGAGATCCTTAGACTCGATGAGAAATTTATTCTTAAAAAGTAGATCGGCCTTGCTCAGTTGTGTCTTGTTCTTGATGATTGTATCATGGGATGTCGTTATCAGCTCCTTCAGATTGAGATCCAATTGGCGCTGTTTAGCATCGAGTTCAGCTATATCTTGCACTAATGTTCTTTCCACGACTACACTATCAGCTGATGGGGCAGGTGGTATGGACGAAAGGTACTCCTTGGATTCAATAGAACTGATATTGTCCAGGTATTTTAAGATCTCATGATGGAGGCTGTCGTCTTGTAGAAGTGTAGTTATTTCAGGTGAAAGTCCCGTAGAAAGCTCTTGGAGCAGTATTGTCAGGGAAGCAGTGTCCAGATCGGCAGAAACAGTGGAAGAAGACATCTTTAGATAAAGACAATGGAACACTCAAATTGGTTAAAACTTGTATAAACAAGCTGTCTTCGAAGCCAGTTATTTGACCGTTTTCTGCCATCTTTAGGGAATTTTTGGAAGTTTCCGCGAAATTTCAGTTCGGGCAACAAAATGGAAATGTCTCCTGTGAGAAGCAAGTTCAAAGACGTTCCTCTCTGTTTTTGCCTTGAAAGAGCATTGACAGAGGTAATTGAGTCATCAGTTGTGTCGTTATGACTGAAGTGAGTAAAACCTTTATCCCTAATGTGTCTGGATATCTACTAACACATCTTTTCCCCAGTCTCAAAGCACACGTACAACAGATACTGTGCCTGATGTGCATAATGGCAAACAACAGGAACCAAAAAAATCTAATGGCTCTTCAAACGCCGCCAATGATCCCTCTGTGCTCAATAATTCCTCCAAAAAGACCACAAGAGAACAGCTGGGGGAGAAACCTTTCAACTTGTCTGAACAATCCTACCCATGGAGGGAAATAGGTTCTTTCAACGAGGGCCGTAAGTTCAGTAAGTCTTTTGTTGCCAATTCCACTGCTATCAAGACATATGTCATTGAGACCCTACTGTTTGACGTCTATTGGAACACCGGTATTGTCATCGGGACCTGCTTCTTCTCATGGCTTATTGCTAGACTCAGATTCGGGATCTTGGGACTGATATTTGTTCTATTGGGTACTGCCTCTGTCTACAAAGCTGAATTCCGTCGTTTTGAAAGAAACGTTAGAGATGACATTGAGAGAATCTCCGCTGCTGAGAGACTAGAAAAGAACTTTGAATCCATGGAATGGATGAACTCTTTCTTGTCCAAATTTTGGGTCATTTATATGCCAGCCTTATCAGATACTGTCAAGACTATTGCAAATGAAACATTGAAAGACATTGCTCCAGGTTTTGGTATTGAAGCATTGACTCTGGATGAATTCACACTTGGTTCAAAAGCTCCAAGAATTGACTCCATCAAATCATACACAAAGAAAGGTGATGAAGTTGTTGAATGGGATTGGACTTTTTCCTTCACCCCAGATGACACCTCAGATATGACTAAGAAGGAAATTGACAAAAAGGTTAATCCTAAAGTTGCGTTAGGTGTTAGAGTTGGTAAGGCCTTTGTCTCCAAGAATTTGCCTATCCTTGTTGAAGACATGTCTGTTGCTGGCCGTGTTAAGATCACTTTAAACCTGTCCCAAAACTTCCCTCACATCAAGATCGTCTCTGTCCAATTATTAGAACCTCCAAAGATTGATTTTGCCTTGAAACCTGTCGGTGGTGATACATTTGGTTTAGACATCATGTCCTTAATCCCTGGATTATCCTCCTTAATCACTACTCTTATCAATTCGAACGCAGGTCCTATGTTGTATGCTCCAAACCACTTGGACGTTGACGTTGAAGAGCTCATGGCAGCCCAATCCAACGATGCCATTGGTATTGTTGCTATCAGTGTCAAGAGCGCTTCTGATTTGAAAGACACTATTAACCCATATGTACAACTCTTCCTTGAATCTGATCCTATCAGATTGACTCGTACTGATGTCAAGGCTCAAACCAAGAACCCACTATGGAACGAGACAAAGTACTTGCTAGTCAGCAGCTTGCAACAGAAACTGCATATAGACCTGTATGACTTCAATGTCGACAAGAAGAAAGGTGAACTATATGGTTCACATGAATTTGAACTTGGTGAATTGCTACAAGAGGATTCACTTGTCAATGTTGAAAAGCCCATCTTGTCTGCTGGTAAGAAAAAAGCTTCAGTTAAGTATGATATTCGTTGGTTCCCTGTCATCAGCGATGAACATGATTCAACAAGTGAAGAGAGTACCGAAGTTGATGCTCCAGACTCTGAAGTTGGTATTTTGAAATTCAAACTACACCAAGCTAAAGATCTGGATGTTAGTTCTTCAATCACTGGTAAGATGAACCCAAGAGCTGAATTGTACATCAATGGTAAATTGTCCAAGGAATTCAGAACTTTAAGTCTTGCCAATGAACCATCTTGGGAAGAAACCTTGGAATTATTGGTTACTCAAAAATCCAACACTCATGTCAAATTGGTGATATACGATACCAGTTCTGCTTCCTCTAATAAAGTCATTGCTGAATTGGAAGAAAGTTTAGATTCTTTGGTTTTCAACGTTAGAGAAGGTAATGATATCTTCAAGTTATCTCCACAAGGTCAAGCTCGTATCACTGCGGAATTCAAACCTCTTTCCCTATCTGGTGTGTCTGGTTCTGCAAACTATGTTCCACCAATTGGTGTTATTAGATTACATTTGAGAGAAGCCAAAGATGTTTTGAACTTGGAATCTATTGGTAAAGTTGATCCTTATGTCAAAGTGTTGCTGAACAGCAGATTGAAATACCAAACAGCTTTCCACCCTGATACTCTGAATCCTGTTTTCAACGAAGTTTTCTACTTACCGATTGTTTCTGAGTCACAACATCTCAGTTTGGAATTGATGGATGATCAAAACTTGGGTAAAGATCGTGCTCTTGGTTCAGTTTCAACTGAAACCAAAAAGATCGTTAAGAAAGGTCCACATGGTACTTACTTGTTCTATGATGGCTCTAAAAAGATCTTGTCCCAAAAACTACAAATCAAGAACAAGAAACCAAAAGGTGAAATCTTCTACTCAATCTCATTCATACCTGCTATTCCAGTCTACTCTGTTACTGAATTAAAAGAATTGGAACAGAAGAAGGAGCAGTTTGCTGCTAAGGCTAAGAAACAAAAAGAAGAATTGGCTGCTTGGGAGGAACTGTACAAGAAAAATCCAAATGATTATGAATGGATCGATGTTCAAGATTTAGATGAAGAAGATGATGGTACTGCTAAGGAGAAATTATCCTTAGAACAATTATTAACTTACAGATCAGGTACTTTAGGCTTCCATATTGACGGTGGTAAAGTCAAGAAACCGGAAACTTTCATTCAGGTTCTTGTGGATGATTTGGCACCTCCTTCGTTTGTCTCTTCCAGAACTTCTGCTCGTAATGTTCACCCAGAGGTGGGTGATGCCTTCATCCGTGACTTGCCAAACTCAAAGATTATCTTCAGAAGCACAAAGAAGGCCAATGTTAAAGAGGCTGGTCATATCATTGAAGAGTCCACATATAACACTGTTGATCTATTGAAAAAAGGTTTCGAAAAAGCCACCAATGTCCAAGTTGGCTCTTCCAGTCTCAAAATCAGATTTGAATACATTCCATCTGCTATTAAATTACCACCATCTGAGACCTTGCTGGATACTGGTAGAGCTCAAGTCGAATTCTTGGACGCTGAAAACTTGACCCCCGCTGATCGTAATGGTAAGGCTGATCCATACGTCACTTTGAAACTGGGCGATGTCGAATTGTTCAAATCAAAGATTGTCAAAAAGACTTTGAATCCAACTTGGAACGAAGGTACAACAATTCCAATCCCATCTAGATCTAGATCAGACATTCAACTGCAAGTTTATGACTGGGATAGAGCCGGCAAGAATGAATTGATTGGTGAAAGTAAACTGAACATTGCTGATGTCAAACCATTGACAACAGAAATTGTCACTTTCCAATTACAACCTAAGGGTACTGTTCGTGCCAGAATCATCTTTGTTCCTGAATACATACGTCCTAAGGTTGGTGAAGCTGAATTTGGTATTGGTCTATCCATGATTGCTGGTGCCCCATTGAAAGGTGTAGGTGCTGCTGCCTCATTGGCCACTGGTGTTGCTGGTGTCGGTGTGGGCGCTGTCGGTAAGAGTGGCTCGTTGTTGAAAGGTGTCTTGGTTGGTAAGAAGTCAAAGAAGTCTTTGGATCAACCAAGAAAATCAGTTGATAATTACTCCAATGATGTTCAATCCCTGAGATCTGGTGCTTCCAAATCGAAAAACAACTTGAACTCTAGTGATGAAGGTGGTGCTATTGCTGCTGTTCAAAAGCAACATTCAAGATCATCATCCCAGGTCTCAACTTACACCACTGCTGCTAAAGGTAAGAAATCTGCCGAAGCTCATTTAACTATCCGTTCAGGTACTAATTTGGGTAACCAGGCCCAATTGAGAGTTTCTTTGGCCATCAATGACAAACTGAAGGAGATCTATCACACCAAGAATGTCAAATCTAGTAACGGTGTCATCAGATGGGAAGAAGAAACCACGTTTGATGGTCCCGTTGATGCTGAAGTTGTTTTTGGCGGTGTCATCCACCACAAATTCTCCAAGGATCAAGAATTGGGTACTGCTAAAATCAAACTAAGTGAGGTTATTGATAACCCTCGTGATATCACTCTAGATTTGGGCCAAGGTCAAATTGTTATTGGCTTTAGATACAGTCCTGAACCTGATGAAGATGGTGAAACACCTCCTCCAGAAGATTGGTGAACGATTTCACTACCAACAGGGAACTTTAATCAAGAGACATTACGCTCGTTTTTTTGTTCTTATAATATGTTGTATAATACTAAGTCATCACGATGTTGCTAAAGAGTAGTTATTGTGTACAATGGCCACACTTCTTATGCGCGATTTGATCTAAATTCTGAGATTAGGTTTATCAAGAACACATCCAGACATCAATCATATTGTAGAGAATTCTGCCGCGAACTTATTCTGTGAAGTGTGTCTCATTAATAATTATTCAGGCATTTTCCAAAACAGTCACAAAAATCTCTACTGGGGACTTTGTGGATTTTTGTTGAGAGAATGTTCGGTAATTTTCAGAATGTCTCCTGTTCTCAGTTCGCCAGATCATAAGTAATTTTCAGAACATCGTTTGTCCAAAGCCCTAAACATCCACACACCACGACTCGCACTTCGAGGTTTTGAATGTTGAAAATTAATCAAGCGTATTAACATAGTATCAGAGAACGGTCGTATTAAACACATATCTACTTGAAAATGAGCGCCCAATTAGTGAGTGGAAAGCGTACCAGTGTGTTAGAGAGTATTGAATGAACCAGATTTGCCGTTTTCAGGGTCCTTGAAATCCAAGTCTTGCGGGTATAGGAGATGCTGAACCTACTGATCAAATGATGATGATAATTCTTAATGTATCCAGATCAAAGGGCCAACTGTGAAATTAAAAAAAAAAGGAGGCAAGGAAGACCCCATATGTCTGCACACCCACCTGTCTAGACAGCAACCTATTAGGACCGCAACGTGGCTATTTATACGTTCAATTTCGATCTAACATATGGTCTAAACCCAAGAATATGAAGTACTAACTAAAACCCAGGCTCCAAAATGGTATCCAGCTGAAGACGCTCCAGTTCCAAAGCAAACCAGAAAGACTGCTCGTCCACAAAAATTACGTGCCTCATTAGTCCCAGGTACTGTTTTAATCTTGTTAGCTGGTCGTTTCAGAGGTAAGAGAGTTGTCTACTTAAACCACTTAGAAGACAACACCTTGTTAGTTTCTGGTCCATTCAAAGTTAACGGTGTCCCATTACGTCGTGTTAACGCCAGATACGTCATTGCCACTTCTACCAAAGTTGACATCTCCTCTGTTGATGTTTCCAAATTCAACGTTGCTTACTTTGCCAGAGAAAAATCATCTAAATCCAAATCTGAAGCTGAATTCTTCGGTGAAGGTGCTAAGAAAGAAATCAAAGCTGAAAGAATCGCTGACCAAAAGACCGTTGATGCCGCTTTATTAACCTCAATCAAGAAAACTCCATTATTAAAAGAATACTTAGCTTCTTCCTTCAGTTTGAAATCTGGTGACAGACCACACCTATTAAAATTCTAAGTTATCCTTGGAATTAAGATAGAATCCATACATCATAACTTGTGTAATAATTCGGGTAATTGAAAGATATATTTTATTCGTTTGTTATATGAATGAACTAATGTGACAAAATTGACCTTTCAGAGGGTTGTAGTTGACGGTTAAACACTTGAAAGTTGGTAACATTGTTGACTTTATGATCATTACGTAATCATGTAGAGCCTTTGTGTTTTTCTACTAAAAAATTCGCGATGACCAACTTCTAATATTGGCTGGCTTTAAGGGCCCTATATTTGCCATTTCAACTGCTAATTTTATCTCCTAAAAAGCGTTGTAAAACTTGTGATTTGGGCCAGACTTGTGCTACTTGATACACCCACTGTATCACTTACTTGAAATTTTTGGAACTCACGGTCATATTACATTGATTTACAAAGCTACTTGATTGTCATCACTGACCCGGTATTATCTATTCAAGATCTCTGTGTCATACTGCAGAATGAGTGATCTGTATGAGAACTCAAAAAAGAGAGACAATGGGATGATGGAGTCTAAGAGTGGCAACACAAAGAGAAGAGCTGTTGCCTGCAAATCGTGTCATGGGCTCAAAGTGAAGTGTATTCCTTCGAACCCCGATGACCTTGGATCACCATGTATACGTTGCTTAAAGACCAAAAAAACTTGTGAGATTGATTTGAATCATTCCAGAAAGAAGAAAAGACCAGATGATAAAGTTGCTGAATTGGAACAGCAAGTCTCGAAATTGAAGAAACAATTAAAGGACCAACAAAGTGCTGCTAACTCCACAAATGATTCCCCAATATCACTTTCGAATGATGGTTCCGAAATCAACAGTGGAGGCTTCAGTAGCTATGGTACGTTCTCACCTCATCACTACCAACAACACACGATAAGTCAGCGCACAGGCTTAAAAAACCCAGAGTTTATTTCAGACTCACAATCATCCAAAGTTCCTGCTGATGAAAATTTGACTAGAGCACAACAGATTGCCAAACTAACGGACCCGGACATACTTATGGAAATTTCGCACAGCGTCACATCTACTGCTGAAAGAAGATTGAATAAGATCTGTGAGGCTCCTATCGATGTAATTGATAGTGGTCTGATATCCCTTGAAGAAGCCAAAGTGAGATTGAGCCTATATCATAAATCGATCTTTACCATGTTCCCACTAGTGAAGATTCCAACGGATTTTAACTCCTTTAGAATGAACAGCCCACTACTTTTCACCACTGTGATGTCTTTGACAGGTCTCGTTCAGCCAGATTGTAACGAAATCGATGTTGATAGAGATATTGAACTGGAGACAATCGCATTAAGGCAAGTGATCAATGAGTTCCTGCTAATCGGTAACAAAACCACAGAACTACTGAAGTGTCTTACTCTGCTATCTGTTTGGTACAATACACCGGAATTATTCCATCACCGTCGTTATCATATCATTTCATCATTATGTATCAATATGGTTCAAGACCTGGGTCTAACGGGCCGGCCCTATTATGTTGTCAACAAACAAGAGGGTTCGTTCAGCCGAACTACCCTATTGGAAGACCCTCAGAATGATGAGTATAGATCACTGGTGCTTGGTGTCTATAGTTCTTCACTAGGTTACTGTCTTTTCTTGAGAAGAAAACTACAAGTTCATTGGAGTCCATACATGGAAGAGAGTTATCAACATTTGAAGACTTGTGAGAACGAAGACTTCAAGAATATTGCCGTGTTTTCCAAACTATGCTCTGTTATGGAGAGAATCAACCTGCACGTTGATGTTAAGGATGAAACGAACCACTTGTTAATCGAGTACTTGAAACAAGAAATCCAAACCTATAAAGAAGAATTGACACTTGACAAAGATCTTGTTGCTGGGTTCACCGCCTCTGTGGAGGCCTATCTATATTCACAATTCAAGACAAAAGAGTATACTTTGAAGTGTTATGATGCCACTTCAAGATGTATCGTCCATTTTGGGAGATTATCACCTGAGAAGAAGGCAGGTATTCCAGTGTTGATCTTTGGGAGATTGATGTATTGCTTTGCCTTGCTATTAAAATGTACTAATATTCTAAAGATGAAATTGGACTTTAATTTCCAGTCCTTTAAAGTACTACTGGATTCCTTAAAGGTTTGTTGTGAAAAATACAAGAAGAATCATATGGTGCTCAAGTTAAGATTGTTATTTTACTTCTATCTGACCACTTTTGCTAGAAATGAGGACGTTTTTAACAATATTGTGGAGGTATCATCTACTGAGGCAGTGGCCAAAACAGTTAAACTTCCAGGTTCAGATCATCCTGGCAGTCATCCCGGTTCTCAAATCCCCCCACCCCAATCACAACCCCAATCGCAACACCCTCCTGTTGGCCATATCCCTCAACAAGCTGAACAGCCTGTGACACAACCAATACTACACAATCCTTCTTATGCAGCACCTATTGATTCGACTCAAAACTTCCCTCCAGAACACCAACAATACCAACCTATTCAATACAATGGTAAAATTGGTTCTAATATCATCAATCCTGTCTCAGTCCCTGATTCTACCACACCCCAACATGCAACCCAATTTCAACAACCACAATCACAACAACCAATAACGCAACATATATCACAACAGCTTCAGCAGTTCCATCAATCCAACTTTGAAGAAATTTCTGAATTAAACACTGAGCCTGCTATCCCATACTTGGACGCCCTGAGTAATGAAACAATCAAGGGCTTCAATGAACTACCTAATGAGTTTTTAAACAATCAAAATGATTTTTGGAAGATGTTTGATTACAAAGAGGAACAATTCTTTCTATAGGATCTTAGAGTTTCACTAATATCTAATCCAATTTACAATGTATTATTTAATATCATGTCCTAATTTGCCTTTCTCATGGCGTGTAATAAATGAAACTAGTTCTTTGCTACAATAGTGAAATGTAGTAATTTTTTTCCTCTAATATGTCTAAGGAGTAACATCCTTAACTTTACACTTCCAGCCAGACTTCTTGTCTAGTAGAGGTAAAGAAGCACCCAAACACCAACCCAATTCGTTACCAGCAATCTTCTTAGCGGTTCTCAATTCACGGTGTAATGGGATGTCATAACCAGTATGCAATAGGGCGACTTGGAAGGACAAGTCCAAACACCACTGAGGCTCGTCGCTCAATTCTTTTATCGAACCCTCAATTGATGACAGAGCTGAAGCCCATAGAGTCTCACCATTACAAACAACCTTGGCTAATTCTGAAAGTTCTTGTAAAGTAAATGAGGAAGGCATACCTAATGGATTGGTTCTGTCATAGAAATATGAAAAAATGTATAGGTCACTTGTTTCTTTGAAAGTACGGACTAATGAAGGTTGGTGAACACCATTGAAAGAACATGGGGCCTTAGTACATTCAGCATCTTTTTTTAAAATAGATTCAGCCAAGAAACGACATTGAGCACCTGCTGGAGTTTCTGAACCTTTGAAATCAACAGTGTATTTCTCACCAGAGTCCAATTTGACTTCAACATCCTTGGCACTTAAACCAGGTGGGATACATGGGGAGTCCAAAGTGACTTTTGAAGTGGAACCCTTGGTGATCTTACCATCTTTAATGGCGTTTTCAACAATCAATGAGTTGATTTTGTTTCTACCAGCCATCAAACCGTAACCCAAATGAGAAAATTGATATAGAGTGAACTCTCTGTTACCAAAATCAATTTCGTATTTGTGTTCACCTTCGATCATCTTTTCACCGTTCTTAAAATCTGGTTCAAAGACAATTTGAGTAGAACCACCACCAAGATCAAAGACAGCTGCAGTTGGGAATTTATCAGCAGAACCAATGTTACCTAATAAGTAGTTTGCAGTGATCCAGGCGTAGACACCTTCGTCGTCACCAGACATGATTGAGACACCGTTACCATCAACAACAGGGAATGGATAGTCCTTTTCCAAATGGTCACGAACAGCCTTCAAGATCTTATTTGATTTCTCTTCACCTAATAGACGTAAACCGGCAGTGGCCTTTACAGCGACTGGAGTACAGCCCTGTTGCTTTTCAGGGACAGTCTCTAGAGCAATCTTCAATAATGGATCAAGAGATTTAGCAGCACCTGTGGCATCAGTATCGAATGAAGATAGACCAGGTTTCAACATTTCAAACTTTTCAGAGTTCAATTTTGGAGGAGAATAACAAACATCGAATTCATAGACGTGAACTCTTGAACCAGTGGAACCAGCATCGATCATAACAACGTATTCTGGGTCTTTGGTACAGTCGGCAACAGATTTTTGCTTTTCTCTTGGAGCACCATTATCATCATCATCATCTCCAAGAGAAGCTTTACCAGAACCCTCTTTATCTGGGACACCATCATAAATTCTGTTGGAATCCTTGATAGCATCGAAACCACCTTTTCTGTCTGAACCAGAATCTGGTCTTGGGGCCTCTTTTATTGGAGTATCTTTGTCCACGGCCTTTGGATCTTGAGCATTGGAATCCTTTGTGTTCTTTACGTCATCAGCGAACTGTGGTGAAGTCCCAACCTTCTCTTTGGCCTTTGGCTCCTGTTCTTTCTTTGGTGCACTCACAGAGTCATCAGCATACTGTGGAGAATTCGCAATGTTTTGGTTTGGATTTGGTGGGTAATCTTCAGCGGATAGTGATGATTTGGAAGAGTCAAAGGTTGATTTGGCCCTTTCAATACCGTTCGCGACTTGAGAAGGTGGGGAAGTCACCAGAAAAAACACGATGGTAAAGATAGCAAAGGAACCAATGATAAAGCGGTAGTTGCGCACATTTGGCGACAGAGTGACGACCATTTTGTGCTAATTTGGAAACCTCTTTATGTAAGTGTTTAACTTTAAAGATTATGATAAATTTCTGATTTTCAGAGAAAAACGCGAAATTTCCAAAAGAGAAGAAAATACCGCGAATCTGTCTGCGGCGCGTATCAGTACCGCGAAAAAGAAACTATAATTTTACTATAAGGCATTATAAACCTTTCAGTATAAGAATATGTCATTTTGATAGTGAAGAAAACTGTTTTAAAAGAGAGGTAACGACTAAAACAACATGTCCAGGAACTCAGATAAAGCTAATACGGTGCTGTTCCGTTACCAGGAGCAGCAGGCAGAGGCACATGGCCACATCGACTATAATTCAACACAGAGGCCTCGAGCTATCAATAAAGTGACAACTCTGAAAGATGCTGAGAATTGGAGGAAACAGGTGTTGCAAGAGATCAACCAGAAACTTTCAAAGATCCAGGATGAGAAACTATCCAATTACCAGATCCGGGATTTGAACGATGAGTTGAATAAACTTATGAAGGAAAAGTACTCATGGGAATATCACATTTCTAAAAACTTGAATGGCCCAGATTACTTTCATAGCTCGAATGTAATACTTAAGGCCAACGGTGTGATGATTAGGGGATACTCCTATTTTGGAAGAGCTAGAGAGTTACCAGGTGTAAAGGAATTGATTGCTAAACAAGAACAGAATAAGAAGGATAAGGTGACTAAAGAAAAGACTACAAAGACACAATTGCAAAAATTTAAAGAGTTAGAAAAAAGAGTCGGTTTGCATTACTATGGTTTTTTGGATGAAGAGAGCCAAGAGATGCGACAGAGCCCAGAGAGCCAAATCAACGAGATCTTGGGTTTAGAAACTCATGATCAACCAAAAGTTGATTTGAATGACAAGTTGCTAAAGTTTGAAAGAAGAGCTACCAAGAAGAGAACCAAGGCATTGAGTAACTCCACAAGGACTGATCCTACGCTGATATCCAATGAAAAACCAGCCACGTTTGAGCAAGTGCAGAAGTATTTGTTGGATAGAAGAAGACAGCAGCTTCAAGAGAAGTATAATATTTGAATGATAATGACCCTGTACATGACAAGTTGTAGTGGGTTACGGCCCTCACCAATATAATATCATCTTGCTTATTTAGCCGAAATGGGATATTTGGAAAATCATATTCAATGATCAAGCCCAAAAAGTGGCGAACAAAAAACGCGAGAAGTGAAGTTTTGCAATGATCTCATTCATACCTGAATCTTCTTTACATTAAAGGAAAAGTCATACTTACACAGTCCTCAAATCTTCATAGGGAACATTTTGACCATTCTTGGTATTATGACCGTTTGACAGGTTGTCATTATTTAAACATGAATCCTCCAACTATTACATCAACATAGCGGATAACGTACGGATAGATAATCACATCAAGCTGTATAGCACTACAGCCAAAGATAAACAAGTCGTCAATTGAAACCTTTCATATATACAAACTAATTTTCCAGTTTGATAACCAACGTAACCCATTATATCATAAGCAATTCTATACTCTCATTTCTTCATTAACTATCTAATTCTTTGAATATTATAAATAAACCCAATGGTGATCAAACTTATTTACAAGCATTCACTAAGTAGGTAACCAAGTCGTTTCTGTCCTTTTCTTTCTTTAGACCACCGAAAGCCATCTTGGTACCTGGGATATATTTCTTTGGGTTTTCCAAGTAATCAGACATGGATTGTTCATCCCAGACAACAGCCTTCTTGATGTTGGCGTCAGTGTAAGAGTAACCTTCAGCCTGACCAGAAGCTCTACCAAAGACACCGTTTAAGTTTGGACCGACTTTGTGTGGACCACCTTTTTCAACAGTGTGACATTGTAAACATCTAGTCTTGAATAGAGTGGCACCTTTCTTTTCTGAACCTTTTTTGTATGGAGCTGGCATTTTTGTAAATTATAGATATAGACAAGTTCCAGATTTGAAAAGAAGAGAAGAAAATGGAATTGCTTTGTTTATAAATGATTTTTCCTGGACTTTTTTTTTAAATGCGTGTGAATGGTTAAAATTTCTCGATTATGAACTCCTGCGCTGTGATTGGCGGAAAAACAAGCGTGGGAGCCTGGTCGGGCCACTTCGGGGATAGACATTGCATACAGCGGCCTTCGATGAGAGGCGACTTTCTGGTTTTAAACATCAAATTTGAAGAACTTCTTGATATGATAACGATTTCAAAAGAATTCAAAGCTTATACTCATTGACTCAGCTCTAGAATCCTGTTTTCAGTAGCCACATACTGTTAAAACTCGTTGAGAACGATATCACCGAGACGCTTCTTTTGGCATGAACTTGATGGAAGCTTAAATCCACGGAAGGGAAGAAATTGAGGAAAGTAACGGATCAAATACGGTTTCATTAATTATATTCGATAGTCCCTTGTGGTATAACGCCTGATCTATCTCAATGCAAATCGGCCTTTGAGTCCTTGAGTGGTATCTATGATGCAGAATATGTATATAGGATAAGGACTGGTGATGGGACAGAGTGGGGGAGACCATCGATCTACATGTATATGTGATTTTGGCATTTGTGAACTGTGACACATAGGAGAGAAACACAATGAACTGCTTGATATTGGATCTTAAGCTTACAGCTTCAACTTATCTCATGAAGTATTAAAACAGAAAATATCATTACTCATAAACAACGGGTTTACATCTCGTAATCTCTGGGTTTTGGGGCAAACCTGCACTGAAGTCATTAATGTACAAGATCCCCTTTCTATCAACAATGAACAACTGGTGACCATCATCACTAAAGCACAAACTTGCACTTTCTCTAGCTCTAAATGCATTACTCACCTGGTCCACAATAACTAGCCTCTTTGAGTCTTGGTCCATCTTTGTTGCAAACATTAAGTAAACTGTCCCATTTCTATCTAATAGAGCCACGGAATCATTACGTGGCGATATTGCAGCCTTGTGGATATTGTTTCCAACTTCATCAAGTCTTAATAGTAACTTTGGTTGTGCGACGTTTTGATAACTTGCACCATGATCCAATTTGATCTGATTATCAATGATGATCGGTGGTGCGTTAAATGCCACAGATGTCACAATCATGAACTTATTATTAGGAAACATCTTGAAATTGGTGATACCTTCGCTCTCCAATGAAGTGTCCAAGGTCCTCATTGACTTCATCACCAATTTAGGTTTATTAATATGCTTCACCAATACCGTCAAAAATCTCGATTCCAATGCTGTGGAGCATGAAAAGTATGTTGAATCTGAGGAGAAACTTATATGGTTAATGGGATCATGGTATGGGAAAGTCACAGTGATTGGATCAACATTGATCAATTTCCCCAAGTTTTCCATCTCTAAGTTAGGCAATGAGGCAGGCTTGAATTCCAATTTATGCATTGCGACCAGAGCTTGTTCTGAACCAGTGATTCTATCTTTTCCAGTAATACCATATGCAATGATCTTTGAGTTTGGAGAAATGTCCAGACAACGAATTGGAAAGTTGGAGGCATATATGTAGATTGGCTTACCACCTTCATTCAAGTCAAACACACGTAGGATCCCAGCTGTACCAGACACAACCAATAGCGAATTGCTAATGGAACAGTATAGATGTTCCCAGCCAGATATTTCAGATTTTAAAACAGCACCAGTTGGATCGTTTTCTGGGGAGAACTTCCCTCCTCTGATCCCCTCAATACCACCTGTCATTACTTGGAAGTTGGGACCAAATTCACCCTTGCTGTTCCCAACGCAGTATAACTCTGGTCCATTCTTGAAATTATCCTTGTTTGGGATCTTGTAAACTTCCCATTTCTTAGGGCTCAACAACGCAAAGTACTGACAGTTTGGTGAAATGGCTGTGTTGAGGAATGTTCTGGATTTGGTCCTGAAGATCTTGGAATGTGTTTGATAATGATAATGACGTCTGTATATAGGGAAGCACTTTACAAATAGGTATTCACGGTGTTCTTGCGTAGAGTCTATTGTGGATTCGGATATGGACTTTCTTGATAATTGAGTAGGAAATTTGGAGATAGATTGTGAAGCTTGGTTCTGTATAGATGATCTTAATGATGAGCCTTGGTCTATGACTGGTAATGTGTTTGATGATAAGGAAGTTGTTTCAATGCTGGTCTTATCTATGATAGGTATGGTTTGCTCTTGAGTTTTAGGGATCTCTTCTTCTTGTTCCTCCTTGATAGAATTGGCCACTGAGTAGAATAATGACATCAATGACTGCTTCTTTGCACCAACTGTTTCCTCTTCTTCTTCTTCGTCGTCATACAAGTTGAGCATATTGAACAGATCTCGTAATGGTTTAACCTCTTTCAGTATCTTTGTAGTAGAATGACAAACGGGGCAAGTGAAACTATGTGCATCAGCTTTCAAGCTCAAAGCAAAACGATGACTGATAATACAGCCACACGTCAACATTGTGGCATCGTTTACTGGTTTTTTCTTGATATCATTCGCTATGTCATGAGAAATAGAGTACGGGAGCGTCACCAAGTCCACTAGGGGATCCTTCACCACCAGACGGTCATTAGCAAAGAGCTCAGGAGTTGCTGAGTCATTGACAGCCCGTACTGGGTCTCCTTCCATTACTTCTGAGCTTAATCTTATGCCTTTAAAATAGGCACTGTTGAATTATGTCTCACCTCTCTTTGATAGGGTCTCGTTTTTAGTTTTAGGTTAACCATAAAAACAAGAGATATCAATCACGTTCGTTTCACGTGCTCGGTCACATGATATAAGGTATAGTGAATCATTTACAGTTCATATCTGCAACTTTTATCCAGTTAATCAACGCCATTTTAATGACGCCTGAAAGTTTGTACAACTTCTAGAGATTAGTTATTTGACGTAGATTGAATTATCTTTGAAGAAAGGGAGTGCAGGTGTAGGAGGGTGTGTTCGCCACTCACTGAATTATTATCCACATCAAACTACTGAACTTTTTAATCCTATAACATGGTCAAGAGATAGGTACCAACATGAGCAACACTGCCCGCAAAAAACCCTGTTTCAGCACATTTGTACACTGATCCCTATTTTACAGCCAGCTTGACAGTACATTCTCCTCTCTCATGTTAATTTGAAGTGTACTTAAAAATTAAAAATTATAGGAGAAGTTTGATTGATTGCAGAAATGCACAGTTGCAAACCTCACCAAAGTGTAATCCTTAGTTACGGGCCAATAAAACGCGAGGGTTCAACAATCAAAGCCCCAACTCACTAGAACATGGAACTCTCGGAAACATGACTGCTCTTTTATGGGTGATTTTCCCCTACTTATTGTGTTCCCAATATTATACCCACTTTTTGATCCAGTCATGAGCAGAGATATACCTCTCAGTATCGGTATTTGAAACTGACAAATTGACACAGAGAGAGTAAAATTATTCCAGTTATAAACCTTGCTGAGATTTAATATAATGTAACTGATCACGATCTTGGCTGATACTTTGTACGACCTCAACTGATCCTACGATCTACAAGCTTTCAGATCATGCAAAATATAGTGTCTCTTTCTTTATATTGACCTAGTTCCCGTAACCTCATAAATAATGTAAAAATGCTATCGTGTGCTTCATAAATGCTATAGTTTGACCAATGATTTCATTAATGCAGAATGATAAGTGTTCGTACTGTTGGTCAAGTAACAACAGTTGCAGTTTTTATGATGGACAAAGCCCGAGTCATTAATTGGATAATAAACGTTATCAAACTTTAATGGAGTTAATAACTGACCTTGTAGTTCGTTGAATGGTGTCAGTTTTGGTTTCTTATAACTTGGAATGACCATACTATAGTCATCGTAGTCGTTAGAACGCTTGTTGGAGTGGACAGTGGTGGCGGAAAGGTCGATTAATGGTGATTTTGGAGTTAGTGGATAGTTCATCAGTAGCTCCATTGGTTGTTCTTGAATGTAATGTTCCAATTCTGGAATGAACTGTTGTGGTTGTGATTGTAATTGCAATTGCAGTTGTGGCTGTATTTCCTTGTTGATCAACTCGTATTTGGTGGCCAAGTTGTAAAGTTGAGTAGACCATTTGTTGTAACTGTCATCCTTTAAAAAGACATTGTAGTTGATCTTCTTTAAGATGGTGATTTCACGCTTCTTTAATACAGGGATAGTCAAAGTGGTAAGATTCTCCCATGTTTTCATGGTGTATGAGGAGTCATCGTTTGACTTGTTGGAAATCATCATCAACACAACTATTAGTTCGAATAATTCCTTGGAGCTTTTTCTGGAGCACCCGCTTAGTAACTTCTCTCTCGATGAAGATTGAAACGAAGAGTACTGGATGGTGGATGACTGGTACAAGGAAGATTTGTGTTTCACTAGTAAGTACAAGTAGTACAGTGAGTGGGAAAGGATATGAGGGTTTAACTTGGTGGTGGCCACAAGATTATTCAGGTCAGAATAGTATGAGTTGATATTATGCATGTGAGCATTACGCTGGAAATAGATATTCCAAGATAACCGTATGAATAACTCCGTGGTTAGCTCCATCATGATCAAGACGTGTTACGTATGAGCTTTACGAATAGTTTAGGATTAACGTGATGGTAAATTTTTAATATTGACAATTCCAAAAGTATTTAAACCTCAGTCTCTGAAGAGAGGCCTTTCTTTAATTGACGCACGTACAAGCACAATTTGTTATGTGGGCAGCGATTTTGTGTTCCCAACCAGACTTATTTTCTTACACTTTTCCTTAAGTTCCAGGCCGTCTGGGTTGGGAAGAAAAAAGAAACGTGGCAGTAGATTCTACTAAAGATCATTTAATACAGCTAACTAATTTTATAATAATTGTTAAGCAGACTTGGGAATGGAAATACTTTTTGAGCTGGAAAGAGAGAAGGGGGCCGTATCTCACCTTTTGAGTCTGAGTCTTGACTGCTCAACTACTAAAAGAGACAAGCCTCAGTCTCAGTTCTCATTTACTGGTAGTTTACAGGTCTCTAGTCCCTCATAATAGGGGCTCAAGCGTAATAAGCTCCAGTCTCCACTCGTCATTCACTTGTCATTCGGTGTGAGGTTCTTGGGCCAATCACTTGAGTTGGGTGATATTTTTCACAGGTTGAAGCGCAGAAGAAATCGCCATCAAAAAAGCAACGTCTTAGCCAGAGGCACATCATTTCTTCCCTGTTGCTGCTTTTCCTACCTTTAATGACCTGATGGCTGTGCGTCCTATTGCGGCCCCATGATATAAGTTCCTGGCCGTATATACTTGTAGTTCTCTTCTCCGCCCAGCTGTTTGTGCTACAAATAGCACAAAGAAATTCTGTTATAGGGCCGGAAAGGGAAAAGCCCCAGGCAAAAGCCGAGTCCAATAGAACACAACAAAGGATGAGGATTACGCCATTAGGCTTGAGGCACAAGCTTGCACATCAAAACAGACCCCCCAAGTCAGGACTTACTACATCTGTCAGTACAAGTTATAAGCATCATGGGAAGTCTCCTTTCTCTATCTTTTTGGGGCTTTTAATGTTTTAATCGTCATAGAGTTAATTTTTTGCTTGTCTCCTTATCCGTTTGCGTTTGAGACTTTGCGTCAAAAAGAAATGAACCGAGAAACTTAAACCTGAAAAGCCTGGAAATTTGGCAATTTAGGGCCTCAATTTAGCGTATGTTGAGGTGAAATCAGGATTTTTATTTTTTTTATCATGATGAAACGTTTACTGTTAGAGATGTTCTGGTATTTTTAAACGAATGGGGTAGTATTCAAAGAATACTTGTATCAAGCTGGACATCCAAACTTTACCTTTCCAATCCATAGACCTCAGTGGTATTACTGTTAAGTTTTTGATGAGACTATTGGCCAAAGGGTCAGGTTAGGGTCTCTGAGCTGAGTTTATTTAATGAGCTCTAGCTGTTACTCCTGACGTTGCCAGAGTGGAAAAGGACTAGGAGCATACCGAAACTTGCATAAAATTTGCAAACTTCCTTATATATAATACTCGACTTTGATTTGATTCAGCATTCGTAAGGAATGGGCACTTCCAGCTTGTTGCTAATCCTTATTACGTCGATCAATTATATTTAGAGACAAGAATTGGAAAGATGCCTATTGGTTTTAATTAGTGAAGATTTTATATATATCTCGTATTTTATTCGTTGTACGTGCGTTTTTCAATTAGAACAGCTGCCATTTCCTCACGGGTCAAATCGTGCAGAGAGCTTAGGACGATTATAAGCTATCCGAACGTAGTTGGAAGTTGGAACTTGATACCATCCCACTATTTGTTAGCTATTAGCCATCTTAGTACATTCTCTACTAAGTTCCCTTTTCATTCTTTATCTTCTGGTTGCTTTTATTTCTCCTCCATTCAACCCTATTTCGTTTCGATTCAAAAATTCGTTTATCCTGGTTCATGTATAATCTATGGTTGCCTTGAAACCTTCAAAAAATTTAGGCACTCTTGCTTCAGCACAGCTCTACTGCGCCTTTACAATTAATAGTAGACCTATATTCTTTTGAGATATATTTAATAGTTGAGTTGATTGACAGCCTATCTTGGCGTTGAGAGCCCTTTAATGAAAATCCTTTGGGCTGATTCTGACTTAGAATTGTTGTAATATCCATAGAAAGGCTGGGACGTAGGTTACGTCAACAAATTCTCCAATATTGCGCCAGCTAATAATGATTGATACCGCTTAAGCCGATTCTATATAAATGATATAAAGAGAGAATTTTGTGAGTAGCCTGGTACTAGGTAAAAGACAAGTAATCGTCACCTGTAAATGTACTCGCTTTCAAATATTAAGTATCCCCCCCCCATCCATTTTTTCACTATCAATTCTCTTTCCCCACCAACACTTATATTCGGCAATGGCATACGCTAAACCCGAATACCAAGGAATAATACCCAAAACGAAGGTGGCCCTTGAGAACTGGGCATTATTGTCTCTTCTTACGACTAAAAGTAACATACAAATCAATGGATACCACCAAGGACTTCAAAACACCATTAATATTACAGGCCATCTCGGTCCTATGAGCCCCAGTGACTCGTGAGCCCCACCGAATGAATGGTAGCGAGATTTGTTCCAAAATACTCAAATCTTCAAAATTGATCCGATACCTCAAATCCTTTTATTCCTTCAACATAACACACTTTAAGAATAATACATAGATTCCATACAATGGTTACCACATACACAGTCTCTGATGCCTTCTTGAACTATAAAGGTCGTTTGTCCGAAGGTCCAACTTACAACCCATCCAATCATACATTACTTTGGGTCGACATTATCGCTGGTAAAATACACAGAGTTCACCTATTAGACGGTATCAAAGGTGATGATTACACCTCGGAAGAAATAAAACAAGTCGAAGATAGTCACGAGGAGTACATTGTGCCAAATGAAAGCATTGGTGTCATTTATTTGGTCGAAGGTAATGATGATTTAATCTATGTTGGTGCTCAATTTGGTATTGCAACCTATCAATTCTCCACTAAAAAGTTCGAGTATGTTTTTAAATATCCACAAGGTGACGAAAACCTGAGATCTAACGATGGAAATGTTGATCCTTCAGGGAAGTACATTTTTGCTGGTTTAATGGGTAACTTTGAAAATGGTCCAATTGATAATGGTAAACTTTACAAGATCAACCTACCTTCAAAAGACATCAAGATCCAAGTGCCAAATGTCAAAATCCCAAATGGTATCAACTGGTCTAAAGATGGTAAGACTGTCTATTGGACTTCATCGTTAGAACACACCATTTATAAGTTTGATTATGATACCGAAACTGCTGAACTAAAGAATAAAACTCCACATATCAAGATTTTAGACTTCTTGGAAGGTGAACCGGATGGTCATGCCCTAACTGAAGACGGTCACATCTTCACTGCTGTTTGGGGTGCCAATGCTGTCGTTCATTTCGATGAGAAAGGTCAATTGGTCGAGCAATACAAATTACCAGCTAATCAGGTCTCTGCTGTGGCTTTTGCCTCTAGTACTAAAGGTGGTCCATTGGATGAAGTGTATGTTACCACAGCTAACAAGAACTTGGAGGATCCAGACAGATTAGATGAAAACCCAGATGATCTAGGAGGTGCTATCTTCAGAATCAAATTGAAAGGTCAAAAAGGTCTATTGAGAAACAGCTTGAAAATTTAGTTGATATATGACAAAATTCGTTTTTTCTCATGAATCAGATTGTAATTCAACGACACGTTGACAAAACTCTTCAACTACCTCGTTTTCTTCTGATCCTGTAATTCGTAAATTGGAGAGCTTTTGATTAGCTTTATCCCATTTCTCATCCCGGTTCAGTCTAGGATCGTTCAAAATATCATAGATCGCTTTCAAGTGGAATCTCAAAGCCTTGAATTTCAGCAAATACTGAAGCTTATCATCTTTTATCAGCTTATCAAACTCATTCTGAGAGTTTTCGGCTTCGGTATCTTTGTCACTAGGTGTTTCTGTGATTGTTTCTTCCTGTCTGGGTATCTCATCATGTTTATGACTCTCAGATTTGAAGCACTTCAGCGAGCAGTAACCAATGGAACAAGTTGGACATTTGTATTTTGAAGGGACTTCGTTGCAGATCTTGCATGTTTCACCTATAGCCATGGTTTGACAATTATGTATTTACGATTAAAGATTGCTAACAGTACTTGTATTAAGTGAAATTAATTTTTTTCTTCGCGATGAAGCTTCATTGAACACAAACTGAAGCTACTTTACCGTTAAGGTAAAGTAGACTCTCATAAATTCAAGAGATGATTTGTCTCTGAAATATTAGTATTGATTGTCAAAAGCGTAGACCGAAAATACAGATTCAAGCAGACAAAACTCAGTCGGGTGCGAGTGGTAATAGATATCAAAACAGAGGCTTGGTTTAGGTTGTGAAATCTACGCCAAAAGACTCTTTCACAAGATTTTAGTAAAATGTATTAAGGGTAATTATCATGGGTACAAAGTGAATGGGAAAGGGTTATAGGGGTTAAGCAACAGAGTTTCCTAAAATACAGTGGATAAAGTTCCAGAACGCACTTCAAGACAACAGGTTTGAAATGTTCATCAACTGTTTAGGTTCACCTTCCTCGTCAACGCTTGCATTAACAGCTGGTTTTTTCTCTTCAGAAGTTCCCATTTGTTTTTCTTTCAATTGAGAGCTTGGTGGGTTACTCAAGTGGAAATTCGGATTTGCGTGGATCGATGATGGTGGTGGTAATTTTATTGGTGAGTCCTGCGGTTTGTTGAATGTGAAGTCGGATTTGAAAATAGGAGGATTGTTCTCTGGGTTTTGTACCTGATGAGATTGAGATAATGGAGTCAAACCAGATGGGATACTAATAGAACCTCTATGTGTAGACAAATTTGGAGATAAGTATGTGTTTGATTGTGAATTGTGTCTCTTGTTTGGGTTTGGGAATAACTCATGAGCCAATGAAGATCTTCTTGAGTTACTAGTAGAATTTGCACTCAGAAGACTATGGTTGAAATCGCCAGAGATGGAAATGGAACTATTTCTTGATGAACCACCTCTCGAAAATGGTGATGATGATCCCAGTGTTGATGTCAAGATTGTTTGCACAGAGTGTCTTCTTTCCGGGAAGTGTTGTTCTTCTAGTAGCCTCTTGACACCTGGTTGTTGTTGGAACAAGTCTTGGTTAATACTGGAAGATCTAGGTGGGTTTGGTGGTGGTAATTGTGGTGGTAATTGTGGTGGTAATTGTGGTGGTAATTGTGGTGGTAATTGTGGTGGTAATTGTGGTGGTAATTGTGGTGGTAATTGTGGTGGTAATTGTGGTGGTAATTGTTGATGTGGTGGCACATTTGGGTATTTGTTGCTGAACTGAGAAGGGTGTTGATGGGGTGGTGATTGTTGATGGGGGAGCACTGTTGGAGAACTAAAAGAAGCAAGATGATTGGAACCGTGTATTGGCTCTTGGAATATCGTTGTGTTGAAAGATGGTCTGTGTTGGGAGGACTGGGCATTGGAAGATAATTTGGTACTGGGTTGTTGTATTTGTTGTGGTAGTTGTTGTTGTTGTTGTTGTGATTGTTGCTGTTGGTTTCCGCTTTCCAATACTGAGTGTGTAGATGCTCTTCTTCTTCTATTAGCACCACCATTCCACCAATTCTTGATGGCATTATCAGATCTGCCGTTTAAATGTCTGGCAATCTCGGCCCATCTCTTCCCATATTTTAGTACCAGCTCTTCAATCAATTGACCTTCATCGGGAGTAATTGGATTTCTATTCAAACTTGGCTTCAAATTCTGGTGATATCTCTCTCTGCATTGCTTTGGAGTTCTTGACCCCAATGCCTGAGAAATTCTAACCCAATTAGATGGGCCAAAGATATTGATGGATTCCAACAGTTTGCGGTCTTCATCGGGAGACCATGGACCTCTCCTTAGTGTAGTGGAAAACACTGTGTTCTGTTGAATAGGTTGTTGCTGTTGCTGCTGCTGTTGCTGTTCGTGTTCCTGTACTGAAATTTGTGGAGGCTGTTGTTGGTGAGACGCCATTTGCTGATGCAGGACAGGCTGTTGTTGTGCCTGTTGTACTGAGATATGAGGAGGCTGTTGTTGTTGAGGAGGAGGTAACTGAGGAGGTGGGATGCCCTGTTGAGGCCCCATTGGGAGTCTTTGTCCCTGTGTATGTTCAGAATTCATCTGTGGCGGTTCTTGCCTTTGATGGAGAAGATTTTGGGAAGTTTGTTGCTGATGTAGCTGGCCATCCTGGGAGAGTTGTTGGGACTGATGGTGATGTTGCGGAGGATTCGTCCCAATTAGCGAAGGTAACTTCTGCGGCAGCTCATTCTGGCGCTTGGGGTTGTCCAAATTCTGCGGATATAGCTTGTTAAGTGGCTGTGCGTGGGCATTCATCATGAGCGGTGGCTATAGGGTTCAGCGTGTAATTAGATGGGTTGTTCGCCGATAGTAGGACTGTGGGAGTTAAAGTTCAGGAGGGAAATTTCCAAGACACAGAGGCAGTGATTAGAACGGATGCGGTAGCAAGGAGAATATGAAAGTTCAGCGACAGCAACAGATGGTGTGTACTGGACTAGAAAGGAGAATCAAAGTTGAGTGTTGTGGCTATTCTGGTCTGTATAGACAAGGCAAACAATAAGACTTTGAGCGGAGTACGGACTAGAGTGTGGTAAGGTGCTCGTTTGTAGGGAGCACAAGGGGGGAAAGTGCGAGGATTTGTTGGTGAGCTAGGTTAATGGGTGCTCTGTATGAAAACAGGCTTCAATTAGAGTTGTGTAATGGTGGGTTTTGATGTATCTTTGTAAGTGTTTTGGTCAAAAGGCGGTTTATTAAAACTGACTTTTTCTCTCTTTCATGAAAAAGCAAAAAGCGAGAGCGGCGTAGGGTTTTGCCCATGTAATTTGGCAGAAATTCCCATGTGCATATGAATGGAGATGAACAATAATAACATCAACAAGCTTCAAATGGTCACTATAGATTTCAGAGCGGGATGACTTTGAGTCACAATTTTCGCCTAAATTTATGATTATGCGACTTGACTGTGCATTGGTGAGCCATTGGCAGGGACCTACAAGGATTCGATGGTGCAATTATGAATTATGGTGATGTTAAAGAATATACAATGTATACTGGTAATAGCCAGTAATGCGTGTTGGTCCAATGCTAATTCGTATTAGGTATCCTAGCCTTTCGCTATACGATGTTTCCAGGCTGTGCTTTTGTGCACTGCTATGCTTTGTGAGTTCAAATGCCCTTTCAAGCCTTGGATTCACCCAAGTTCTCCCATTTCAGGTTGTAACGGCCATCAGGCACCTCATACTGTTCAATCAGAGCCAACACCTCGTCAGCGGTTGTTCCAACTTTAATAATCTCACCATTCTTTTCACTGATGAAACCAGATTTGATAGCACTGTTCAAAAAGGTCAATAACCCATCGTAGAATCCATCCACATTGTAAAAGATGATCGGCTTGTTGTGGATGCCCAATTGAGACCAAGTAATCACTTCCATGATCTCTTCCAAGGTACCGTAGCCACCTGGTAGCGCAATGAAAGCGCTGGCTTCTTCACCCATTAATCTCTTTCTGGTATGCATGTCTGGAACAATGGTGGACTTACCATATTCTTTGGACAATGGAGTGACACCTTTGTGGTTTTCAACTGTCTCTTTCAAGTGTTCGTTGTACTCGTCAGGGTCGTGACGTTCTTTGGAGACCAAAGCAGAAGGAATAATCCCATGGACGTAGGCGCCCTTGTCTGAGCAGGCTTTGGCGACAGCGCCCATCAAACCTGTGGTACCACCACCGTACACCAAGCCCCAGTTCTTTGAGGCAATCTTGGAGCCCAAGTCGGCGGCGTGATCTGCATATACAGGATCATTACCGAAAGAAGAACCACAGAAGACGCAAATTACTTTGTCACTAGTCATGTTGTTGATGATTGATTGTTGATATTCTTTGTTGTGGTTGTTGTTAATCTTGTCAATTGAAGGTCGATTTTAGGAAGATCGATTGTTGAATGTTAATCGATTACTGTTCAAATCAAGTTCAGTGGCAAACGGAAAGAAGGGATATGCCCAAGTTTATATACTCTCAAAGAACAGTATGTGAATGGCAGCTCTGTGGGGCAGCGTGCTTATCGTATGCCGAGTGAAGCAAGGTTCCGTCGGAGTGATGTCCAACATCACAGTGGCAAAAAGCCAACAACTGATCGTGATAAGAAAAATCGCGAAGGGCCGACTTCCGATTGGTAAGAGCCACATATAAGTGGCAGATAAGAGGTGAATTAGCATCGCTATGCATCGCTATGGTGAGGAACTGGTCCCAAAGGCAGTTTGCCGATGGTTTTGGGCTTGTATATATGTTTGTGGGAACTTGATTTCCGGAGCCTTCTAGCTGCTCTGATTATGAGAAGTGGTGGATATTTGACTTAATAGTAGTCCCAGGTATAAACTTTAACAACATCCTGATTACAAAGACGTATATGACGTAATATACGGATGGTGTAACTATTTTTATGCACCATATTATTGTTAAGAGCTTTAAAGAGCTTTAAACAGTTGTTTCAGCAAGTTAAGCATACAAGAGTCTCAGTACATAGCTCATAGAATTCTCAGTCTACTCTGTTTTTTGGATTCCTATGCTTCTAAAATAATTCGGCACTTCGAGACCACGAATTAGTAGTGTACTGGACAGCAATTGAACTGGATAGTCAGTTAGTAATACTAACTTGGTGGCTACCATCACCTAAACCTAACGTGACTCATAACAAAAAAAATCTATGCATTAATATAATCCTAGCTAGCCCACAAGATGTTCGACCCTTAGAACTTGTAATCGCTGAAGAAGCTGTAGTTTTTCAACTCATCACCCTTTAGAGCATGAACTGTTCTGATGTAAGTCTTTGAGGTCAACACCAATTCATTGTACAACAGGTAATCTGGAGAAGTTGGCAACACGGTACTTGGATGGATCAGGACATCTTGACCATCGACAGTCTTATATGATTTCCCACTCTTGATCGCAACTTGCATAAAGAAACCACCTAATAGAGCTCTTGTTATGTATTTATGGAATTTTTTATCATCTTGTGAGGTAGAAATGATTGGAATATCAAAGTTTTCCATATGTCTTTGTAATTGATTTCTGATGTTGACAGCTTGTTGTAGAGTTCTGTATGAGACAAAGTTGTCACGGCACCATTGGTTGATGGCACCTTCTTCTTTAGCTTGTAAGAATTCGTTGAAGACGTTTAACAAAGTGACAAAATCACCACTCTGGTCAGCAAATTGTAACTTAGCTTCATCAGCATATTTTCTAGCATTAGCGGGTCTAACGAAGGCTTGTGGCACGTTAAGCAAACTTACTATGGTCATGATTTCATTGGAGACTTTGTGGTCAGCAGAACCGATTAGCATAACGGCTAATAAAGGATCTAATGGGAAGCTTGAAGCTAATCTACCCAATGAGGTTAATTCACCATCATCATCTAACACTGCCAAGTAGTTCAACTCTTCTAAAGCTCTCATCATGGTTTCTGGAGCTGGTGGGTCCATGAAATCAAAGTGAACTAAGTCATCAACACCAACCTTTTTCAATAATAGTACAACAGATGACAAGTTACATCTCAAGATTTCTGGGTATGTAGCCTCAATCAATTCCTTTTTGTAGGCTTCTTCGGTGTAAAGTCTGAAACATTTACCAGGTTTAGTACGACCTGCACGACCTGCCCTTTGTTGAGCACTAGCTTTAGAGATTGGGGAAACTAATAAAGATTCAACTCTAATTCTTGGATTGTAAACTTTCTGCTTGGAAAACCCTGGATCAACAACGTAGACGACACCGTCAATGGTCAAGGAAGTTTCGGCAATGTTGGTAGAGACAATGACTTTTCTACCTGGTCTTCCATTGTAGGCTTCTGGAGCAGGTTCAAAAATTCTTTGTTGTTGGTGTGGTGGTAAGGAACCGTATAATGGGTACACACTCAGTGGACCACATCCTTGTTCTCTGATCAGTTCATCACCTTCTAGGGAAATTTTCCTACAAGCATCTTCAATTTCTTCTTCACCAGTCAAGAAGACCAGAATATCACCTTCATCCTCAGTGGCATGAATTTGTAAAACAGTTCTGATGGCAGAGTCTAAGTAATCCTTTTGATATTCTGGAGTGTAGTAAATTTCAACTGGGTGGGTTCTACCTGGAACAGCCAATAATGGGGCATCATTGAAATAACTTTGGAACTTCTCAGCATCTAAAGTAGCAGACATGATAATGATCTTCAAATCTGGTCTTCTTCTGGTGATTTCCTTCAAAAGACCCATCAGGATATCTGTGGATAATGTACGTTCGTGAGCTTCATCAAGAATGATAACTGAATAACGTTTCAGATCATTATCTTCCATAGCTTCTCTTAACAACATACCATCGGTCATATATTTCAAGATAGTCTTATTGGAAGTTTTGTTCTCAAATCTGATATTGTAACCAACTTCTTCACCAAGTTTGACATCCATTTCGTCAGCAACACGAGCAGCAACGGACATAGCAGCGACCCTACGAGGTTGGGTACAGGCGACTTGGGTACCCTTTAAATGTGGTAGATCGTCATATAATACAAATTGAGGGATTTGTGTAGTCTTACCAGAACCAGTTTCACCAACAAAGACCATAATCTGTGTGGATTGGAAGATCCTTAGGAACTCATCTCTTTGAGCATGAACTGGCAAATTACGACGAGTTCTTAAAATTTCACAGTACTTTTGAGAAAATGGACGGCCAGTAAAAGGATTATTATCACCAGACTCTAGCTTCTCGGCTTGTTTAGCTGTGGTTTTACCTGGAGTGAAGCGTTTGAATTCACCACCATTGTGGAATTGAAGTTCTTCAACCTCTCTTGGATGTGGATGCTTTCTTAGCTCTTCTTCAGCTTTTTCAGCAACCTTCTCGGCAACAGAAGTATCCACGATGCGTCTCTTCTTGTGCTCTCTGTCTTCTCTGTCTGATTTACCCATTGTTTACTGGTTGTAATAGACTTTTATCGTGTTAATGTTATACACATTAAACCATTTTAAATTTTTTCTTTCCAAATTTTTTATCAAGAGATGAGGTTCCCAAAGGGGTAAAATTCGCCGTGTTAAAATGGCAGCTCAATTTAACCGAAAAGCTTTTGGCAGATTTGTCGAGGTATAAACTAAAAGATTTGAAAATAGTCAAAGAAGTCCTAAAAAGGGTACCCAAAGAACACCAAATACACACCAAAAATGTTCTCCAAAGAAACAATATTCGAGGTGGCCGTCATCGCAAGATCTTTGTCAAAAGTGGTTCAGGGTACTTATCATTTGACGAAAGAGCAAACATGTTCAAGCTTATTACTGGGTGGTAAATCAGCTACAGATAGAATGTGGGAAGAAGTCCAGCATAAGACTCAAGAAGTCCGTCAAGAAGATTCATCACTTAGGCAAAGCACAAATGACAAAAACGTCAAGCAAAAGTAAATCCGGTATCAATACCTCCCAAAGGAGATTGTACTCCACTAAACCAAAGCCAGTTGTGGTGGATCCAAAGAAAGAACAAAGAAAAGTCGATGAATCCAGATTTGCAGAGTTACCTTCCTCAAAACTACAGAGGTTATTCCATTACGGTCATTTGGGGTCCAGTATGGCTGTCAATGTAGCTTCAGATACAATTAAAGCTGCTGCAACTGGGAGAAAGATCAGCTTCAAGCAAGCTGCACTATCATCCAAGAATGTGTCACTTCTAGGTAATAAACTGCGTAAGATGAGGGGTGCAGCATTAAAGGTTGGTCAGATGTTATCAATCCAGGATGAATCCTTCTTACCCCGTGAGATCTCTGACATATTGAAATCGGTGCAAAATCAAGGTTATTTTATGCCACCACGACAATTGAACAGAATCTTAAGGGACAATTTTGGTGCAGACTGGAGAGAGAAATTTTCTGATTTCGATGAAATCCCTATTGCGTCAGCTTCGATTTCACAGGTGCATAAAGCTGTTTTGAAAACAGGTGAACCTGTCGCTGTTAAAATCCAATACCCAGGGGTTAAAGACTCAATCGATTCAGACATGGACAACTTATTGATGCTATTGATCGCTTCAAGACTGTTACCTAAAGGTATGTTTGCCGAATCATCCATTGGAAATGCTCGTACTGAATTGAAATGGGAATGTGATTTTAACAGAGAAGCTGAAAGTATAAAGAAATTTGGTGAGCTATTGAAAAACGATCCTGTTTTCAAAGTTCCAAAAGTCTATGAACATTTGACCAATGAAAACATCATCACTATGGACTTTTTAGAAGGTGTTGAGATAATGGAGGGTAATTTCACTCAGGAGAAGAAAGACTATATCGCTACGAATATTATGAGACTTTGTCTACAAGAGATTTCCGAGTTTCAATTCATGCAAACCGATCCAAACTGGGCCAACTTCTTATACAATGAAAAGACCAACAAGATTGAATTATTGGACTTTGGTGCTTCCAGAGCCTTTGGGGATGAATTTACTCATAACTATGTTTCATGTCTAAGGGCTGGCGCCATTGAACAAGACGATGCAAAAGTTGCCGAATACTCAAAGAGACTAGGTTATTTGACAGGGTTTGAAACTGAAGAAATGGTTGCAGCTCATGTTGAAAGTGTCACTGTGCTGGGAGAACCTTTCAGACCATCTACTGGTACTTATGATTTCTCCACTCAGGACGTCACCAACAGAGTGAAGGCTAAAATGGGGTTGATGCTAAGAGAGAGATTGACACCACCACCAGAGGAGACTTATTCTTTGCATAGAAAGTTCAGTGGTGTCTTCTTACTTTGTACGAGATTGAAAGCACACGTTCCATGCTCCGAACTATTTGAGAAATACTTTCAATTGGAATAATTGAAAGAAAAATGTACATAGAATAATTCTTAATCGAAACGAAAACCATTTCATGAATGATATTTAGACTTGTGACTAGCTAACTGTTTCTCTTTACTGAAGCTCTTAGAGCAACAATCACACTTAAATAACTTCTCATGGGTCTTCATATGCTTAGTCAAGTTAGAACTTTCACTGAATCTCTTACCACAACCTGGGTATTTACACACTAACGGCTTTTCACCAGTATGCGTTCTCATATGGATAGACAAGGACGATGAAGTCGCAAAATTCTTACCGCATGTCTTGCAAATATATGGCTTTTCACCAGAGTGAGTTCTCATGTGCTGTTCAAGCATGGATTCCACAGCAAATGAGTGGTTGCAGATGGAGCACACAAAAGGTTTGTAGCGAGTATGGACATGTAAATGGCGAATGATCTTCTGACGTTGATTGAAGCCCCTGGAGTTTCTATCACAACCGGACCATAGACATGTATATTCTGACTTCCCAGAACCGACGTGATCATTGATCAAATGGTCAGTTAACTCTTGTCCATTGCAGAAATGTTGATTGCATTGGGTAGTGGTGCCATCTTCATTGACGTGTAGCCATTTACAAGTAGTTTCTTCTTGGTCCTCGGAATGTTTCTTCTTTACGGGAGATTTTGGAGTAGTGGAGTTGGAATCACTTCTCGGAGTTGGGATTTCTTCTGTTTTGGACCATATAGAATCATGTTGCTTGATCAGACTCTGCACTTGTTCATCATCTTGTCTTTGTAGACTATGTTTCGAGTTGATATGATAAACTAAACCAAATAAGTCATCACCGATGAAGTCACAGTTCCTCCATTCACATTCAAAGCTTCCCTGAATCGGTTGCTGGTCCTTGAAAGTAGGGTATTCGTTTAGCAGATGGTTATCAAAAATGTGGTTTTGCAGTTGGAAAGAATTATCAGCAGTGGTACCACAATTTTCCCATTCACATTTTGTCTGTTGATTTCTGAAATTCCATTCGAAGTTTATGGTGTCATTAGTCTGTCTGGCCTTCTTTTGGACATGATCATGGAGCTGGATGTGATGATGGTGGTGTTTATCAGATTGGTGAGAACGGTGGTGGTGTAAATGATGAGCTTGATGATCTTCATCATCTCTGTGGCGTTTATGATGGTGATGGTGATGATTTTGTTGCTCATAAGGCTCAATGTCATTCAGAGCAACAGTTGATTTGACTTTGGGCACAGAGTCTTCAGCTTCTGTCTTCAAGTTTGTGGCTTGTCTTATACTTTTTTCTTCCTGTTCTTCAACTTTATCAACATCTTCACAGATCTTGCAGTACAATTCATCAATATCACAAGTATCCAAATCACATTCTAAATCCACGCAATCGTCAAAGTCGCAGTCTTCAAACATGATACTATCAGAAACGGGTTTTGAGGTTTCTGATTGGATATCTGCGCAAGTAGGTAAATTAGAAATGAATGGGATACCTTCAACATGATTGTTTTCACAACAGATCTCCAAAATCTTGGGCTTACAATTCTCATCAACATCGCACCGCAGACTCTGATCCTCTATTATCTTAGATTCATTTTGGTCGTGGCAGTTCAAGAACTCAAAGTGATGACAGTCCAGGAACTGTTGTGAATGGAAGTCATTTTGATGGGAGTGGGATGAATTTCGATGATGTGAGTGCTTTGAGGAGGAGGCTTCATCAGTAGCTTGGGCTTCTTGGTAGACATCATCTGGACGGGAGGAGTCATTGGTGTGGATGTGTCCATGGATATATGTGAAGTTTTGAAAGTTGTGAACATGGCCGTGGATGATCCCGTTGTTCATATCGAATTGGTTAAATAGATCGCCCTGGATTTGTTGCTGCTGTTTACTAGAGTCTGAACCTTGGATTTGAACGCTATCTGGCGTGCTTGATAAGGTGGAAACACTGGAGTCATTAGATTCTTGATTCATTGGGTACTTTGCAGAGCTAAAGAATGGGTCACTATTAGCGTTGTAGTATCCCGTAGGATCATTCTGAAGATGAGCATCTTCTTGAAGGGTATATTTGGATAAATCGGTCTGGATTTCATTCACCTGAGGATCCTTGGACTCGTGAGTAGGGAGGTCTAGCGCTGTCATGGTCTTTAGCGAATTGACATATAAACGCCTAAGAAATGACTTGGCTGCTGGAGTACGTAGCTTCACAAATGATGTTCCAAGATTTGATGAAAATCTCAGTGCTCTTTGGAACGTTGATATGTGCTTTGTGAGTGATCTGAAAGATTTTTGATGGAAGAAGTGACAGATATCAATTTATCAACCTTGCAGGTACTTGGTTCTCATCAGAACTTTGATGTCTGAAAATCAATTGGTATGAAAGTCCCGAATTGAGTAATTATCCTGTTTAGGATACAAAGCCTGCGCAAACCGGTTTTAGAGTTTAATGGGGGAAACCTAGTACTATTAATTCGCCTAATTAAGCCGAAACAACCTATTTTAGGCACTGAACACTTCATGCATAAAGTAGAAGAGGCATCTATAGTGTCAATTTCCCACTTTTATGGTGTAGGGAAACTGAGATTAAACCACTGTAGAATTTTCCCTTTGAGAAACTGAATTAAGTTATCTCGAAACACCCAAACACCAGCATTACAACTTGGGCGCTCCATTAAGCTCCAACACTTATTATGAGCTTGATACATTGAGGCATCTTTACAATGAACAATAATATCTTTAAAGAGAATCTGAGATGACGAATTAAGATAATGTGATAACCTTGTATTTTCTAGGCCATTCAGAATGATAAAGAATTTCGGTAAATACATGGGAGCTCTATTAGCGGGAAAGGCCTCCAAACAAAGTTGTCAATAATGGTAGTTGGTAGAAGCGTATTACTTAATGATATATCATGTATCCGGTTATATTGAGAGCAAAGATTGTATTTGAGACTGTGTTAAGCTTTTTCCTTCTACTTCTCGCCAGAAACTTTATGTCCAGGGATGGGCTAATCGTGATATTCTTTGTTCCATTACACATCCTGCATAGATCATCGCACTTACAGCAGTACGGTTTGTATAGTCCAATGCATTTATTTACATCAAATGGATCTCGGTATCCTTACATTTATGGCTAACCAAATGAATATGAATTATATATTGAACCAGTTCGTATGGGCTATCAAACAAGCTTGGTCTGGTATTAACTAAACAGACTGATATGTGGATCATCTTTTTCTTTGTCAACACCATCAATCCAAACTGTTCTTTTCAGCTTGACATAATCTAATGGATCGTAGCTTTCAGTTACACACATTGCCTTCTCACTCACATTCTCTCTTAAGAAGTCCATCATTACAATTTTGTCATTCTTCAAACTGTCCTCCAGTTCTTCATCTTCTTCTATAATACTGTTTGGTCTGCTGTTGAAAAAACCCAATGAATCACTGCGTAGTGAATCCGTATTTTTCCTTGGTCTAAGAGGTCTGGAGATAATATCTAGGTCAATCACTGGAAGCTCGGTGGAATTTAAACGGCTTGTTCCTCTGGAGCTATCAAAGTCCAATTTCCTTGAAATGGGTGGTGTATCATTAGTGCTGAAGATGGATTCATTACTAGATAAACTCACAGGGCTTGATCTTGTGTGACTTGATAATCTTCTACGTGATTTTAGCGGCGATGGTGGACAGCTAGCGTTGGACTTGTAACTGCTTGATCTGGATGAACCTGTAGGACTGGTTGGGCTAGCTGGGCTAGCCGGGCCCTTCGGAAATCTGAACTGTGATAGACTGTCAAAATATGTCTTGGATTCTGTTTTGAATTCTGCCTTGGATTCTGTCTTGGATTCTGTCTTGGATTCTGTCTTGGATTCTGTCTTGGATTCTGTCTTGAACTTGACCGGGCTCTTATCTTTGAAATCCTTAACTGACACAGGATTTGTGCAGTCCTTTGGTGAAATAGAGAGGTGAGTGTCAGAAGTGTAACTGGAATGCATGTTGACGAGTGGTAGTGCTGATAGATAAACTCTATATGGTATAAGCTAATTCATCAAAAAATGGCAGGAAATACAGTTATATTTATATTGTCGAAATGAAATAAAAAAGTATCAATGTTCTTTTAGATCTCAAGCCCTTTAAAGAGAGGGAAGGAAAGATTTCAGAAGCTCGTGAATAGCAGGTCCTTCCATTGCTAACGCTCGCTAATAGGCGGCTTTTGCTATGGGGCGCATTGAGAAACTTAATTATGACGCCAGACCTAAATTTTGGAGACCACTGAAAGTAACTTTTTGGTGCCTCAACGTTGGTACAAGAACGACTACCATAGTTTCAACAAGAGGGGGACAACGCAATTTCAAGGGGTAAGAGGGTTTTCGAAGGAAAATTTAACCCACAGTTAAGGACCAACTATTAAAGGCTACTGTTGAGAATTCAACTAACTCTAGGATATTCCTGGAAAAAAACTCTATCAGTGTTCGTCGATGGTATCAGAAGTCTAGCCTTGACATTTCTCTATCTCACATCTTAACAATAAAGTTTAAAGAAAGTCGATAGTTGAGGAATGAAAAGATGGACAAAAAAAGATGTCAATAAAGCTCGAATAGGAATAATAAGTTCATTCTTCTCCTGATAACATGGCATCTGGCCTGCAATTCATGCATGCACCTGCATTTAGAGGCCTCTTAATAGATATTTTGATGGGATTTTTTACACACATCTGAGGGCGCCAATCTGCGATTCCAATTTCAGTTGTCATGTCACAGCCCATCTCACTTTGGAGTCCGAGATAACAGTCTGCAGTATTATTAGGAGCGAGCTGCACACTTCATGTCACCTCTTATTGTCTGATGAGTAGAAGTTTATGAAGAAACCTTTGATCTGTTTATCTTAACTATTGTCAATAGAGCGTGGGGGCATTTGAGTTTCTTTTCAGAGATGGGGTTATTTTGGCCAGACTGCGACAACAGAAAGCTTAAATCTTTTCTTTTGTTGATTAGGTGCCACACCAAAAAAACGCTTTGAAAACATCGAAAGACAGTACTCTGAGTATTGGCCCTTCCGTAGAAGGTAGCTCTGGAACAACGGTTGTGTGAGGGATTTGCATGTTAGGTTTACCATTCGAAGACTTATTAATCAAGTTTTTGTGGAAACTGCCTAATCGTGCATTGACATGTCCTGTCAACGCCTTTTGCTTCTAAGTAATTCTGACTGGCTATTCCAACGACTGATCTGACTGTGCTCCTTAAACAATAGCGCGAACTATATCTCTGGTTAAGTGGATGCTGTCCGTTCTATGCCCAAATGGGTCCCTAATTATAATATATATCCGCGGTCAAAATTCCCGAGCCTCGGGTTTGATAATAAAGTGACACTAAAAGTTGAAATGGAAGCTGTCTATTACTTGATTCAGGTTACCAATGTTACCATGTTAGATATCCATATCATATGTGAATTTCTTAGTAAAATTTAAGAACTTTCTGGAACCTTTCTCTTTGGAATAGTCAAATGTTTAAGAATTTAAGGTTTCAGATGTGAATTAGACATGTCAGAATTGAGAATATTATTTAAAAATTTTTAAATAATTAATTATTATATTAATAAATTATTATTAATGTCGAGGCTAAAAAGAAATAAAGTACCCTTATTACTTTGGGTTACGAATTGAAAACTAGTGTCTATTCCTATCTACACGAATTAGTCAAAATTTGATTTCACGCACTGAATTATAGGTGAATGCAATTTTAAATTATTTCTAATTAATTGGACGTGGATGTTGTATTCCCGAGACTATACTTTTTTTGGTTAAAACAGTAATCAGCTCTTCAAAATTTTGGAGCTTCCCCCTTGAACGTCAAGGTTTTCCGTATAATATAATGTGAAACCGCATTCAAGTGTTCTCTAAGCTTTCCATTACCCAACTTGTTCCTTTAAATTTCAACCTAAGTAAATTCCATTTTTATTCGTATCAACACATTTCTTTTGTGTGACTATACCACGTAGATAATTTAACAACCATACTTATCCTTTTGATATGCAACCTTTTAATGTTATGCCTTTAGATGTGGAAATTGTGATTTTGAAGATGGCTTGACATTCAATGAGGTTTGTTATAGCTCAAGTGTTCAGATAACTAAAGCCAAGTGGAGATAAGAGCTTGATATTTTTTTGAAACTAGCCTCTGTGGGTAAAAGTTGTATGAAACGAAGAGCACTTAGAATACCACTGATATTCTTTGTCAAACAAGTCTGGAACTCTATTTATTCCAACCTCATACATTATACGCAAAATTTCGATCTGTTCAATCCTATGAGCTATTCAATATATACTGATCGTGTTTGTTCTATTCTTCATGCCTTGTTAAGCCCCTCATTCATCCGCACCGAAAAATTGCCACAAATATGCTGCGCACCATCCAGAAAAAGCATCCAGGTACTGTTTGTTATGGGAGTTGACAAGAGTTACAGTACTTAGAGGAGTTTCTGTGAGCCTTGACGTGATTCAATGGTTACAATCAGACGAACATTGGGTATGTAGTGCAAACAAGACGCCTAGGAGCTTTATGAAGCCGATCATCTTAAAAACACACATAATCCCCTGCATTATTGTCATGCATAAAGGGTTTTGCTCTTGAACAATCAATATGCATGTTGGGGTAAACAGTGTGCATCTGTGGTCATATCGGTAAGACCACTACTTCATGATCATTTTGAGTTGGTATCAATCTTCGTATCTCCGGAGCTTGTATTACACATGAGCAGGGTGACTTCCAAGAAGCACTAATAAGCTCTAGATTTGTCTCAAAACTATCAGTAGGCTCTATTATTGGTGATTTGAATAGTTTCTTTTTTTGATAGAGTAACTTAGTCTCTCATGTTTAGATGAAAGTTGTATTACATGTGATCAGGATGGCTTCAAACCATTAGATGAACTCCAAGCACCAGTGGTACGCATTTAGTAGCCAGCAGTAGTATAGTTTTAACTACTTCTTTCATTGAAAGTTTGAACCCTGATCCCCGAACATAGTGATGTTATGAGCCCAAGTGTCCCAGTTAGCTAGTTTTTTTGAACACAAACAGCCCACACATTCTTGTGAGAGTAGACTACAACAGTTTTTATAAGTGTAATATCTGAATAAAACCTATATATGAAATATAGAAATGCACAAACCCAATGTCTGAATCCTAAAAATACAATGAACAAAACAAACTCTTTTATAATCTTTTGAAAACCCTTAAAAGAACCCAAATTAGAAAACATGTAAAAAGTAAAGAAGTTTGTCAAAGTTGAATACCATACGTATTCCTTTCTTTATCATATCTTTTCTCTATAACAAATAACCCAAACGAAGAAAACAAAATGAAACCAGAACATCAAAATGCAAAATTGAAACAATATCTTTTGAAATAAATAAAATCTGAGAACCCAGTGAGAGGACTCTCATAATATAATCTTGATGCTAAAATAATTAATAATCATTTCCTTCTTCTTTATACTTCTTCTTCACCACAATTAGTATACTTTCTCCCTCGAACAAATAGAAAAGACATGAGAACAATGACTTAGTTAACAATAATAATTAACAAAAATAAGGTAAACTAAGTACCACCGATGATTGAGACATTTGGAAGCCGTGCAATAGCAAAATCCTGAGTAAAAAAATAAATCAAATTAGTGTACAAAAATTAAAGCCAAACAAACAAAACTGACAATAAAATGTCAACCAAATTACCACCAAGATTGGTTGCTTGATGATTGGTTACCATAGTTGGATGATTGGTAACCGGAGAAGGCAGCACCACCGTTTGATGATCTTGAGTTACCATAACCACCGAAAGATGAACCACCACTTTGACCACCATATCCGCCGGAGCTACCACCGTTGTTGAAACGACGGAAATCTCTGGTGTTGTTGGAGCGACCACCACGGCCACCTCTACCACCACCTCTACCACCGGAGGCTTCTCTTGCAATGGCAGTTAAAAATGCTGGAACTTCTTGGTTGGCTTCAGATAAAATTTCAACAAAATCCTTGACAATGTTTTTATTACCTCTGTTGAAGAAAGCAGTGGCATTACCAGTATTACCAGCACGACCGGTACGACCAATACGATGGACATAGTCATCAATATCTGATGGTAAGTCATAGTTGATGACGTGGGTGACATTTGGAATATCTAAACCTCTAGCGGCAACAGCAGTGGCAACCAAGATGGTGGCTCTACCTGTTCTGAAGTATTCTAAAGCACGTTCACGTTCAGCTTGGGAACGATCACCATGGATAGAAGTAGCTGGGAAGTTGTTGTTGATTAAGAAATCAGACAGATAATCTGCCATTCTCTTGGTTTCAACAAAGATCAAAGTCAAACCGTTTTCTTCAGCTGACAAGATATCCAATAGGAATGATCTTTTTTCTTCATCTTCGACGTAGATAACCTTTTGAGTGATGTTTTCAGAAGTGGAACCAACTTTACCAACAGATAAGAAGATGTAGTCTTTCAAAAAATCACGAGCCAACATTTGGATATCAGTTGGGAAAGTGGCTGAGAACATAAGAGTTTGACGGTCTTGGACTGGTGGCATGTCACATTCGTCAACAATGTGTCTGATTTGTGGTTCGAAACCCATATCTAACATTCTATCAGCTTCATCTAAAACCAAGTATTTGATGTTTCTCAAAGAGATACGGCCACGTTCTAGCAAATCGTTCAAACGACCTGGGGTGGCAACTAACAAATCACAACCCTTTTCAATGTCTCTTAATTGGGAACCAATGTCTGAACCACCGTAGACAACACATGGACGAACCCATGATCTGTAAGTGAATTTCTTAGCTTCATCGTAGATTTGGGAAACCAATTCTCTGGTTGGAGCCAAGACCAAAGCAGTTGGAAAAGCTTTACGGCTTGAAAATTGAGAAGTAGCTTCTGGAGCAGGAGATGGACCGTTCAAGAATGATTGAGACAAGATTGGGAATAAGAAACCACCAGTCTTACCAGAACCAGTTTGGGCACAAGCCATCAAATCTCTTTGAGCGGCAACGATTGGGACAGAGTATTTTTGGACAGGAGTTGGTTTAGTGAATCTGGCCAATTCAATGTTTTCTAGTAGTAATGGTTCTAATGGTGGAGCAGTGAAAGTGGTGATAGGTTCTGGGACACCATCACCTGAGGCTTCGACTGGAATTTCATCGTAGTTGTCAAAGTTGATACCTGAGGATTGAAATTGTGGATCATCGGCTTTACCGAACAACTCAATTTCTAATCTTGGGTTTCTTGGGGCAGGGTTGTGTTTGCCATCAGTAAAGGTACCTTGGTCGGCAGATCTACCACCACGACCACCGAAGCCTCTGCTGTTGTTGGAGCCACCATAACCGTTGGATCTTCTGTTACCATAGCCACCACTGGAGCCGCCGAAGCCACCGTTGCCACCGTAGCCACCGTAAGATCTGTTACCATTACCATAACCTGAGTTGTTGTTGAAGCCACCGCGAGACCCAGAGGCACCGCCACGGGATCTTTGATGAGGTGGCACGTAGGAGGAACGACCGCCCTGTTGTGAGGCAGGTCCGTCGTTGATATTCATGTTGTTGAAGCCATTTGAAAGTTGATCTGACATATTTTAACGCTTTCTTTCTTGTTATTATGCTCTTTGAAGGCGACTTTGAAATTTTTTTCTCAATTTTTTTTTTCTTTAACGCCAAAAACTTCTCTTTTCTTTTTGTGTGGCAATTTCTTTTTGTTGAACAATATACCGTAGAGCGAGTTCGCGGAAATTGACCAAAAATTCGCGATCTTTTCCTGATTGTGAAGAGCTCAAATACTGTTCTGTAGCGTTTTGGTACTTGGGAAAGAGGTGGAGCTGGTATAGAATTAAAGAGTAACTCAGAGAAACTGATATCACGAGAACCTCAGTGAAGCGCCAAAAAATGTTCAAAGAGGTCCCCAGAAAAGCCTTCTTATTATCAGCAAAGCACATCCAATGCAAAAATTGGCAGATTAAAGGGTCAGCAAGAGAGACCTCAGTACAATCTTTTGTGTCAAAAACCAAGGTTGAATGTTAAAGCGAGATTGGGGGCTGGGTCTCTTCTAGGTGACCAATAGCTGGGGAAGAGAGCAAATTGTATCAAAGGACGAAGGCAATCATGGTATCTATATTCAAGAGACCATCGGTCTTTGATGCGCCTTTTTTTTCAATCTTTACTCTGTTTATAAAGTCAACTGATCAAAGTTGCCAAACAATTTAGTAAAACTGTATTTACAGCCTTCAGCACACCCTGCACACTCCAATACACTCTAAGGTACTAAATTAAGCTTGTTTACGAGCCTCAGACGCGTTTCAAGGACGTAACTTTCTGTTTTTGGCAGTATAAATCTTCTGGTTAAACCACTCAGTTAAAAGTTGCCAAATGAGAAGAAGCCTTATTGAACCCGAATATTGTTGCCAAGAGATGGCATTGGCAAAACAAAGTGGATACTAGGCCAATGGAGAAACAGGCTACCCTCATAAGGCCAATGGAGAAACAGGCTACCCTCATAAAGGGTTGCAGATTAGTTCACTTTGCTAACGAGTCCCCAGGGGGTTTTATAAGCGAGTTCATATTCCCCAATACTAGAGCAACTTGAATTTATTCGCACATGAGAACTTGAGTCTAATTATGTTTCTGAGTGAAATACCGGCCAATGAAGACAGAAAACAGATACCTTTCCAATCTATAGACTTGTTTATAAACAACTCAACTCTAAGTTTTTAATCTATTCAACCCTCACAAGTATTTACACTTCATTGATATGTTGAAAGAAAATCAGAGTAGTTCCACTAATGATATCGAGTTGGGATCAATAGATTCTAACAAGAAGACCACGAAATCCTCTACCAAGTTTGAGGTTAACACTGGAGAAGTCATCTCTAAAGGTCAGTCTAAAAAACCAGGGTTCTGGGGAGAATTCATTGATGGGTTCAGAGAACGAACGGAGCTGGAGGTCGAAGGTGACATTGAAGCACAGGAATCCCAAGAAGCCGTTGCACAGAAGCAAAACCATATCAAAAAGCGCCATGTCAGCTTGATCGCTATAGCTGGTGGTATGGGTACTGGTTTGTTAGTTGGTAATGGTAAGGCCCTAAACAATGGCGGTCCACTAGGTTTGATTTTGTCATATCTAATTGTTGGTCCTATGTTGTTCTTCACCATGTGTGCCGGTGGTGAGTTGGCTGTTGCCTATTCAGGTTTAACAGGTGGTTTCAACGCTTATCCTGCTAAACTAGTTGACAAATCCTTGAGTTTTGCTATTGCTTGGAACTATGCCATCAATTGGGGCACCATTTTACCATTAGAAATGGTTACTGCTTCCATGACCATCAAATACTGGACCACTTCCGTCGCACCAGATGTCTTTGTTGCTATCTGTTTTACCTTTGTCGTCTGTGTGAATTTGTTTGGTGCTAGAGGTTATGCTGAAGCTGAGTTTTGGATGAACTCTTGTAAAGTTTTTATGCTTGTTGGGTTTATCATCCTAGGTTTAACCATTAACGCTGGTGGTGTTGGCAACTCTGGTTATATTGGTGCTGAATACTTCAAGAACCCAGGTGGATTCGCTAATGGATTCAAAGGTGTCTGTGCTGTTCTTGTTACTTCCGCCTTCTCTTTGGGAGGTACAGAATTCATGGTCTTGACTGCCGCTGATCAAAGAAACCCAAGAAAGTCAATCCCATCCTCAGTGAAGAAAGTTTTTTACAGACTGATCTTTTGCTATATTTTGTCCAGTATTGTTGTTGGTCTTTTGGTCCCTTATAACTCTGACTTGTTGATGGGTTCTGGTCAAAATGCTGGTGCTCCAGTATCACCATATGTGATTGCCATTAGATCTCATGGTATAAAAGTTGTCCCACACATTATCAATGCCGTTATATTGATCTCTGTTATCTCTGTGGGGAACTCTGCTCTATACTCCTCTTCGAGAACCTTTTTTTCATTGTCCAAACAAGGGTTAGCACCAAAATGGTTGGATTACACTGACAGGAAGGGTAGGCCAATCAGAGCCATGCTTGTGTCCATCATTATCGGGTTGTTCTCATTCATTGCTAATTATGAAGATCAAGAGTCCATCTTTGTTTGGTTATTGGCCCTATCTGGACTAGCCACAGTATTCACTTGGAGTTCAATTTGTTTGTCTCATATCAGATTTAGAGCTGCTTTAAAAGCCCAAGGTTTGAGTACTAATGAGTTGGGTTACGTTTCCACTTTTGGTATTTGGGGTTCTTATATTGGTTTGGTGGTCAACATGTGCATTCTAATTGCTCAGTTTTGGGTTTCTCTTTATCCATTCCACAATAATGGCAAGCCTAGTGCTGTTAAATTTTTCCAAAATTATCTAGGTATGGTTTCATTCTTGTTGTTTTACCTTGGTCATAAGATTTACACTTTTTGCAAAGAACGTGAACAATTTGTGTGGTTTTGGTATAAAGCTAGTGAAATTGATTTAAATACTGATAGAAAAATCTTTAATGTTGATGTCTTGAGACAGGAGAAGGAGGAAGATGCCTCTATTTTGAAGAAGGGTTCAATATGGAGAAAAGTTTCAAGTCTCCTCTGTTAACTTCATACATGCTTATAATGACAAACATCTAATAATGATCAAACATTCTTCTTCTATGATTCTTCTTTTTTTTAATCCATTCAAGGGACGATGATAGTATGATGTAAAGTCCCTTACTCAGGAATAGACTGGCATCTCTCATAATTCAATTTCTTGAGAATACATTTGTTTTCATTTTAGCCTATGTAATTAATTAGCCATCTCTTTATAATTATACACGACTTAGGGGCAACAAGATTTTAATTCCAAAATTTGAATGCATTTAAACATTTCAAAACCATTGTGATACCCACACCTCTAAAATGGAATTTGGATATAATTTGTGTTGAATCTCTTAGTGATTCTTCATACTTCAAGACTTTGACAACACTCTTTCTATATACAATTGGTAACAAAAACAAATGTACGTTTCATTATCTCATATTTACACACGTTGATTAATCTATCTCTTAATCTTGTCATTCAAAGTCCCAAGATCTAATTTTTGTAGGCTCAATTTTGGACTTAGTAAAGGCGTACCGGCATTACTTTTAGCAAATGGTGGAGTGTCAACACCCTGACCAGGTTGTGGTAGGAAATAAGTTGAAAGATCAGCATCATCAATATCCACAGGAGATTCACTACCATCTAATTCATCAACTTCATCAACACCATCCTCGATAAGGGCCAATTCAGTTTCATCTTCTGAGTCATTAAAATTAAATTTTGGTTTTGAAAGTTGATTTTGTTCATAATTTTTCTTATTCTTAGTGGATAACAAATGGACAAATGGCTTTTGTTGCTCCCTGATGTTCCAATTTAAAGTACGACTAACACTTTGGAAATATTCAGTTGGGGAAGACATTACCGTTGGGAATGAGAATGGACTTGCAGATATAGTGACGTAATCACCTTTCATTAACTCAACTCTTGATCTCCCATCAAATGAAGCCCAAGCGGTAGATCTACTTCTTTTTGGGACTTTAACTTTCAAGACCATGCTATCCGGTAGCAAAATAGGTCTAAAGGATAAAGTATGTGGACAGATTGGAGTCACAGAAATGACATTGACGGCTGGATGTACCAAAGAACCACCAGCACTTAATGAGTATGCAGTAGAACCTGTTGGTGTAGCCAAGATCAAGCCATCAGCTTGTGCCACAGTCAAAAGAGAGCCATCACCATAGAGTTCCAACATGGATACAAAGGGGGAAGGACCTCTATCAATGGTGACTTCGTTCAAAGCTTGTTGTTCACAAACAAGTGATCCATCAGCTCTATGGACACGACATGATAGTCTCATACGGAGATTTGTACGGACACCTTTCTCAAGCACCACACTTAATGATTCTTTAAACTCTTCAAAATCAAATGTTGTTAAGAAACCAAGTGAACCTAAACTGAATGAAATCACAGGTGGTACGGATCTTTGAAATAATGATGAAACATAAAGCACTGTACCATCACCACCTAAGGTCACTACCAAGTCAAAAATCTGGGATCTATTATGGATGAACTCTCTATCCCAATATCTCAAGTAATGCAAAGACTTTGGTAATTCTTTGACTAAACTTTCGGCATTGAATCTCTTGGAATGTTCTAAATGATGATCAACATAAACTGTCACATCTTTGTATTTTGACAACAACCATTCAGTTAGTTCTCTTGTCAGGTAGACTAATGAGTTATCTCTGGCTTTTGTGACTATTAAGATGTGCTTAGCGTCAAGTTTCACTGTAGTTTTTGATAAGTTTTTAGACAGAAGCCTAACACCATGGGCAGTCTCTGCTAACTTTGCATGTGATTTAGAATGTTTCAAATTATCAGAGGAGTCAGATAACTTTCGTAGCATCCTCACGTTATCATCTTCATTATTTTTGTACGATCTTTGTCTATTGAGTTGTTCATGAGGTTGAAGTGTTGAATTTGGCATTGTATGACACCTTTTTTATATGAAAGAGCTTTGAAATTGGAGATTGAAAAGCTCTGTGAAATTCTTTATCTAGGTGACAACTTGAAAAATGCACAGTAAAGAAAGAAATGGATTGTATACTTAATAGGAATTAATAAAGTATTAATGCAATGGTAAATTTATATCGGGTTTATCAACGATTATTGATTTGGATCGGAGATGGAGAGAATTTGTTGTCTAATTCTGCGTTTTTTTTTTTATTATTATTATTATTTTAGATTGAGGGAATTGTAGCCTATTGGTTGGGTCTAAAAGGAATTAAAAGTTCACATAATTTGATGGAAAGCTGTAATCAAATGTATAATTAACTAAAGAGATAAAGCCCCCGAAGATCATATAATCAGACTTTTAAAACTTTGAGAAGCTCACTAATTCTTGAAGAGATTTCCACAGTTTTAGTATTAATAATGGAAGATGGGAATGATCTTCACAACCCACATACTCAAATCGTAACTAATATATGATATATACAAATTACAAAAAAAGTGATGAATTACAACAGACAAAAGATACGAGTAGGAGAGTTTAACGAGTTTGATTTAGGAATAGAAAGATACATTCTGGGAGGAATTGATCTCAACAATTCCCTTGTGATAGGTCACGCTCAACTCTCTCTCAACAATTCAAAAAAACCTCTTGATTTGGGCCCAACTTTCAACTTTGTAAAGTTATCAACAAAAATGAATCTTTCGACATTAACCTATGAAAAAGATTCAAAAGCAGAAGAATTTATTTAATAATAGTCACTTTGATTAAGCAGAAGCTCAATTATAAAATATATGAACCCAACAATTGGTAAAACCACCCAAATTACAATGAGCTCAACCAAAAACAAGATTGACTACTTATGAATTTATCTGTTTATAATATTACCCAAAGATATTGACTAATTAGTTATTGAAGAAATACTTATATTATAATTCATTCGATCATGGAAATTAGAAACTAATCCAAAATGAACTTTATTGATCTTTTGATAATGTTTGATTATAAGGAACCTTATTAGGTTATGTGTCAAAAAACGTTTTCTAAGGAAAAAACCAAGAACAACGAGACTTTTCAAGTCCCCGTAATAAAAAAAAGAAGAAAATAAATTAATCAAAAAAGGTTTGTAACTTCTCCTAATTATATGATTATGGAGAACAATCTATTTTTTATTAAATCTCTAAAGACATTTCCCACTTCCCAAACAGTAAATCTTCTCTAATTTTCCCTCCACAAAAAGAAACGAAAAGCGAATCTCTTTGAAGATGACAGAAGTCGAAAATATAAAAAGAAAAAAGCCAACAAAAAGAAAATCTCGAAAAACAAGACAAAACACTCACAAGTGTAAACACCAAAACACTCTTTAATTTACATGTGTTTTGAGAAAATAACTCGCTCTTGATATCCAATAGAATCATGAAGCCCATCATTGCCATCCGTGTCTTCTCCACCTCAAGTTCACCCTTTTCTAAAACACTCATTCAAAAAGTACAAACATCTCCAGGTAATCAAAATGCATTATCTGTTATTCAATCTACAAAGTATTATTTCCGTTGGTTATTTAAAGATACAAAGTCTGTTTTAAACTATTACGAAGATAAGATCTTGAATTTAACAAAGCTGCCGCAAGATGTGGTGTTTGATAAGTCTAAAGAAGCTGGATTACATCAGTTGAAGTTTATAAACATGAGTAAAGATGAAAAATTGATTGATACTCCAACAGTAATGATCCATGGTCATGCTGCATCTGGTATTTTTTATCATAGAAATTTCAATGAACTAAGTTCCAAGATTAAAGAGTTATATACAATTGATCTTCCCGGTATTTCACTCTCCGATGCTGAACCATTCAAGACACCAAAATTAGAGAAAAGCAAATTACAATTGAAAGTCTCAAAGGATAAACAAGAATTACATTATCGTATTAAACAAAATAATGAAAAGATTAAAAATAATGTTGAACAAGTGTCAAATTACTATATAGATGCCATTGAAAAATGGAGAAAGGCTAATGGTCTTGAAAAATTCAATCTGATCTCACATTCTTTTGGTGGATATTTATCATTCCGTTATGCATTACAACACCCTGAACGAGTATCTAAATTATTATTCGTTTCCCCAGCTGGTGTTGAAAAATCAATCTTTTCAATTAACAACAAAAAGAATGAAGGTATCATCTCAAATGAACCATATTTGGACAATTATTACAGACCACCACTGATCCCAAAGATTATTTCCACTTGTGGTTTCAACTTGACAAGAATAATGGGCCCGTTAGGAGTGAAGTTGATCTCTAAATATCTAAGCATTCGTTACTCTAGAGGATCTGAACTTGATGATCCAAGAATCCTGATGTTAATCAAATACACCATCAATTTATTCCATCAAAGAAACGACTCTTATGATCATTTACAAACACTCCTTAACAATCAAGTCATCGCTTTCGATCCAATCCTCGATCATATTGAAGAACTAAAGATGCCAGTGCATTTTATGTATGGTCAGTATGATTGGATGAACCCTAAAGCTGGTTTCTTTGCTGGTGCTAAGGCCCATGATGGTCATTTTAAAGTGATCAAAAATGCAGGACATAATATCTTTTTAGACAATCCTCATGATTTCAACGAAGAGACTATCAACTTCCTTAGAGGCTAACTTATAATATTTCTGTTTTAATTTATGAATTTATGATATCTTTGTTGTAGAGTGTGCATCTAAATTTACACAGGGTTACACAGGGTCCTTGAACGAATTTATGTGTCAAGCCATATTGAGGCTTTGCCTAGGCCCGCACAGCACCGCCCAGTCCCGCACAGCACTCTGGCCAACCCTCTGCCTAGCACCGCCTACTTAGGCCTACTAAGGCCGGGATCCGTCTGGAATCTTCCAAGTTCCCACTGCCCCTCTGATTCTGATGGTCGCCCAGTGGCGTTTCATATTATTGCAGCTCAACGTCTTCTTCTTGGAGTGATCATCTTCTGCCTGTTCCGCCTATAAGACCGGCAAGGACACCCGCCCGGTGATACGGCTCAACTGACTTTTTTCTTTCAATTACGACAATTGCCGGGAGAAAGTCACATAAAAAGAGAAAACTTTAGAACTCCGAAGTCGGTGTTTCATTACATGAATGACATACTTTAAGAAAAATTCATGTATATTTGTTTTTATATCACTTTTGTGTACTTTTCCCTTCATTTCTCTCCTTCTATAAGCATCCTTGTCTAGGACTACTCACTTCCCACTAGAGATCCATCGTTTCATTATTGCGAGTGTCAGGACACACAATTAGATATCAGTTTTATACCCGCTTACCCATTCAACCTCATAGACTAGAGATTGAAAAAAACACCCAGAATACTATGCCTTCCTCATTTCACGATTTCATCTTGGAAAAGAATTTAGAGAGATATTCAGAGTTATCAACTTCTAAAAATGTTTCATCATTAAATGTTAACCTTGAAGATATTAAATTAAAGACATCGGGCTATCTACAGTCAGTGGGACAAAAATTCCTCTCAAAGGAAAATATCATAGATCCAGAGGCTCACCATCATAAGAGAGACTTAAAAGAAGTTGATCATGTTCACCACAGACATTTTTGGAACGAGTTTCCTAGAAAACAGAGCAATAATGATATGTCTTATCATGAAGAAGACATCACTATGAGGTTTATCGTCGATTGGTTTTATGGTAAATCCAAAGAATAATTAAAAAGCGATGGATTCTTCGAGATTATATGAGAAATGAAAAAAGGCTACAGGGGCGCTATTGTTTAAAAAGAGATGCATTATGAATTTTTACGGTTAAATTATTTTATCATGATAAATTTTTGAGGGTTCGTGTAGATTATCTCGTTATAAGGTGTTATTCATTTGGGAGTATGTTCATTCTTGTAATGTTCTTTTCTTAGTTCTGCAAAGGACTTCTTTGGCTTTGGAGGTTCTTCACTATCATCAATTTCATCTTCTTCCTGATCGATCAACTTTTCAAGAGGAGCAGGTGGGTGTTCATGATGATAATGAGCTTTTCTCAATTCAGCAAACGATTTCTTTGGTTTTGGAGGTTCTTCATCAAGTTCTTCATCAAGTTCTTCATTTCCTTCACTTCTAAATTGTTCATTATGAAGAGTATCAAGCTCATCGACTTCCACTTTGTTTTCAGGTTCACCTAATGAAAAATTCTCTAGATCACCTTCTTCATCATCATCTTGATAGTATTCATTCATTTCAGGTAATGTCGCATGTTGAAACGGAGTCTTTGGTTCATCAATGGTCTTTGCCAAGTTCTCCATAATATTCTTTTGAATCACTTCGTTCTCTGACAGATTTTGTGAGTTCCATTTCAATCTCTCTTCCTCTTTAATAGCTTCATTGGCAGCAATATCACTAATATGGATATCTTGATGGGGTTCATTCAATTGTGCATTCAACTTTGTGTTCTTTAGCACCTGTTCTCTGAATTCCTTCGTGGAATCGCTGATTGCTACTGGTGATTGACAAGATTCAGTCTTATTCTTTAATATTCCGCCCATTTTTCTTATAATGAGTATTATATTGTATACTTTTGATTATGGCCCTTTTCTTAAGAAGACTCATTATCTTTATAAATAATGTGGAAGTAGAATGGCAAATTAGGAATTTCGCGGGGCTCCGTTATGAGTATTTCCTAAATAGGAAGCTACCGAATTAGGGCAACCTCATCGCAAAAACTATGATTACAGTTGCATATATTTTACATTTATTGATATAATTATTTACAGTTTTCAAAGACAAAGTTCTAGTGGGCTCACAACTGTAAATTGATATCCATGTTATAGTCTTAATTTGTTGTTTTTTTGTTGAATCGCGAAAAAATATTTCTCCTTTTTGAATTAGATGTCCTAAAGATCTCAAGTTTTTTTGTTGGCTCGCGAGATTTTGACACAAAACAGAGAGAGGAGTCAGTTGAATAAGTGATAAAGAGGTTTCAATCAGTATAGAAAGCGTAGTAAGATGTAAATATATTGAAACTTGGAGTAGTATAGGAGAAGATACTCGAAAAAGGGGCCAATTACATCTGTATAAGCCTCTGCAAACCATCATCATCACCTTTAACCTCATCGCCCAACAGGTTGTTTTCGCGAATTTTAACATTTTGGCATACAACATTTTTCGCCCATTTGACCAAAAATCAACAAAAATTCAACATTGACAACTTTCTCTTTTAAAAAGACCGCCAGACCATCGTTATCTTTGACTGTTTCTCTCTTTGCGGATACTTAGACCAACTGTGATTTTCTTTCGTGTGCTTGCTCTATTTGCCAGACACAATTGCTACTCATCCGCTCTTGTCGCTAATCTATACCGCTACTACATCGATTTCTGCCCTATTGTGCACTTCTCACACACCACACCACAACAGAGAAGTCCCAAATTGCTACGAAATCTTTCCATAGTCACCCTTCAACGTCAAGATAAACACAGCCACGTCGCCCACTATGTCCTTCACTCCTAATCACAACAATGCGTCTTTAAGACCTTTGACATTATCACATGGTTCCATTGAATACACTCTATTGGTCCCAACCAACTTGTTGTTCATTTCCTCTGAATTGAAAGACCAATTTGAAAAAACTCTTCCTGAAGTCACTGAAGGTTTTGCCGGTGAAGATGAGCCAGCTTCTCCAACTGAATTGTTATCCACTTTCTTAGGTTATACTGCCAACTTGATTGATTCAGATGTCCCAGGCCAATTTGACCAAGTTTTATCCCTAGTTTTACAAGAGTTTGAAGCCAGATTCCTGACTGGTTCTGATGTCCACTCTTTGGCCTCATCTTTGTTGAAGAATGATGAAGAATACCCAACTACTTTGGAAAAAGTCAAATTGGTTGTTAAGAATTACTTCAATGCCAGAATTGCCGCTGGTAAGCCATTCAAGAAATACGACTCTGCTTTGTTAAGATCTGTCTTGAACGATGAAGCTAGTCTGGTTGCCATTTTCGGTGGTCAAGGTAACACTGATGATTACTTTGAAGAACTAAGAGACTTGTACAAGATCTACAATGGTTTGATTTCCGATGTTATCAAGGCTGCTGCCACCAAATTAAACGAATTGGTTAGATCTACTCCAGACACCGAAAAGGTCTACACTCAAGGTTTCGACTTGATCAGTTGGTTAGAAAATGAAGATAAGACTCCATCAAATGAATACTTACTGTTGATTCCAGTGTCTTGTCCATTGATCTGTGTTATCCAATTGGCCCACTATGCCATCTCAGCTAGAGTCTTAGGTTTAACTCCTGGTGAATTTAGATCTTACCTATCTGGTGCTACTGGTCATTCTCAAGGTTTAACCACCGCCTTGGCCATTGCTGAAGCCGACTCTTGGGAAAGCTTTTTCGCCTCCTTGGACAAATCTGTTACCTTTTTGTTCTACATTGGTGTTCGTTGTTACCAAGTTTATCCAAACACTGCTTTGGCTCCATCAATCTTACAAGATTCTATTGAAAACTATGAAGGTCAACCTTACCCAATGTTATCTGTTAGAGATTTGTCTCAAGAACAAGTCCAGACTTTCATTGATCAAACCAACGCCCATTTACCAAAAGAAAAACACATTGCTATTTCATTGGTTAACGGTGCTAGAAACTTGGTTGTGTCAGGTCCACCACAATCCCTATACGGTTTGAACTTACAATTGAGAAAGGCCAAGGCTCCTTCTGGTTTAGATCAAGCCAGAATTCCATTCAGTGAAAGAAAATTAAAATTCTCCAACAGATTCTTACCAATCACTTCTCCATTCCACTCTCATCTATTAGAAGAAGCTTCTGAACTGATTAAACAAGATTTGATTGATGCTGGTCTAGAATTCAAACAATCAGACTTGAAAATTCCAGTTTATGATACTTTTGATGGTCAAGATTTACGTTCTTACAAGGGTTCTGTTATCGAAAGATTAAACTTGTTGATCACCAAGTTACCAGTCAACTGGGAAAAGGCTACTCAATTCCAAGCTTCTCACATCTTAGATTTTGGCCCAGGTGGTGCTTCTGGTCTAGGTGTTTTAACTCACCGTAACAAAGAAGGTACTGGTGTTCGTATCATCATTGCTGGTGTTCTAGATAACTCTTCTGAAGACAACGAATTTGGTTTCAAACAAGAATTATTCACCTTGAACTCTCAAGATGTCAAATTTGCCCAGAACTGGTTGTTAGAATATCAACCAAAATTGGTCAAGACTTCAGGTGGTAAGATCTATGTTGATACCAAATTCTCAAGATTATTGGGTAGAGCTCCAATCTTAGTTCCAGGTATGACTCCAACTACTGTTCACCCAGATTTCGTTGCTGCTACTTTGAACGCTGGTTACCACATTGAAATTGCTGGTGGTGGTTACTTCAACCCACAAGGCTTCACCAAAGCTTTGAACTCTGTTGTGGACCAAGTCCAACCAGGTACTGGTATTGGTATCAACTTGATTTACGTCAACCCAAGAATGTTACAGTGGGGTATCCCATTGATCAAAGAATTGAGAGACAAGGGTTTCCCAATCCAATCATTAACCATCGGTGCTGGTGTTCCATCATTAGAAGTTGCCACTGAATACATCGAAACTTTGGGTTTGACTCACTTAGGTTTGAAACCAGGTTCAATTGAATCCATCTCTCAAGCTATCACTATTGCTAAGGCACATCCAAACTTCCCAATTGTCTTGCAATGGACCGGTGGTCGTGGTGGTGGTCACCATTCATTTGAAGATTTCCACGCTCCAATCTTGCAAATGTACGCTAAGATCAGAAGATACTCCAACATCTCATTGATTGCTGGTTCTGGTTTCGGTTCTGCTGAAGACACTTACCCATACTTGACTGGTGAATGGTCTACCAAGTTCAACTACCCACCAATGCCATTTGATGGTGTTTTGACCGGTTCAAGAGTCATGGTTGCCAAGGAAGCCTTTACATCCCCAGATGCCAAACAAGCCATTGCTGACGCCCCTGGTGTTCCAGATACCCAATGGGAGCAAACATACAAGAAACCAACTGGTGGTATTATTACTGTTAGATCTGAAATGGGTGAACCAATCCACAAATTGGCCACCAGAGGTGTTTTGTTATGGAAAGAAATGGATGACACAATCTTCAACTTGCCAAAGAACAAGCTTCAAGATGCTTTGGACAAGAAGAAGGACTACATCATCAAGAAGTTGAATGCTGATTATCAAAAGCCTTGGTTTGCTACTATCGATGGTAAAGTTTATGACTTGGATGAATTAACCTATGAACAAATCGCTAAAAGATTGGTTGAATTGTTGTATGTTAGAGGTTCAAAAAGATGGATCGATGTTTCATTGAGAAACTTTGTTGGTAGCTACTTGCACCGTGTTGAAGAACGTTTCGCTACCTCTGCTGCTACTTCTGTATTGTCATCATTCACTGATTTGGAACAGCCAGATGAAGCTGTTGCTAAGGTTTTTGATGCCTACCCAGCTGCTAAAACTCAATTGATCAATCAACAAGATATTGACTACTTCTTAATCTTGACTCAAAACCCAACTCAAAAACCTGTTCCATTTGTTCCTGTCTTGGACTCAAGATTCGAAGTCTTCTTCAAGAAGGACTCCTTATGGCAATCCGAAGATCTAGAAGCTGTTGTTGGTCAAGATGTTCAAAGAACTTGTATTCTACATGGTCCAGTTGCTGCCCAATTCACCAACAAGGTTAACGAACCGGTTAAAGAGATCTTGGACGGTATCCATGAAGGTCACATTGCCAAGTTATTGAAAGACCAGTACTCTGGCGATGAATCCAAGATTCCAGTTGTTGAATACTTTGGTGGTGAAGAACCAGTTGCTTTGAAATCTGCCGCCGCCGCTGCTTCAGACTCTAAATTAGTTGTCCAATCCTCTGATGTCACTGAAGATGAATGGTACAAACTTTTAGCTGGTCCAAAACGCTCTTGGAGACATGCTTTCATCTCTTCAAGACATATCATTCAAGGCTCAAGCTTCATCACTAACCCATCCAGACAAGTTTTAGCTCCAGCTAAGGGTGTCTACGTTGAGATTGAAAACCCAGAAGAACCATCAAAAACTGTTGTCACTGTCTTTGAACCAATCCAAGGTAAGGTCAAACCAGTTGCTGAATTGAAAGCCAAGGATGCTACCACTATTCAACTATCTTTGATTGAACATAGAAACATCTCCAAAGAGCCAGTTGCTTTAGAACTGTTGTACAAGTTCAATGCTGACGATGGTTTCTCTCCAATCTTGGAAATTACTGAAAACAGAAATGAACGTATCAAAGAGTTCTACTGGAAGGTTTGGTTCACTGAAAAATTCGACTTGGACATTGACGTTCACAAGCCAATTGAAGGTGACAAATTGACCATCACTTCTCAAGACATTGCTGAATTCACACATGCTATCAGTAACAAGTGTGAAGATTTTGTTCCAAGATCTGGTAGAAAACAATTGGCTCCAATGGATTTCGCCATTGTCATTGGTTGGAAGGCTATTATCAAGTCCATCTTCCCAAAGACTGTTGATGGTGATCTATTGAGATTGGTCCACTTATCCAACGGTTACAAGATGTTACCTGGTGCTGCCCCATTAGCTAAAGATGATGTTGTTTCCTCAACTGCTGAAATTAGATCTGTCATCAATCAAGATTCAGGTAAGGTTGTTGAAGTTGTTGGTATTGTCTCCAGAGATGGTAAACCAGTTATGGAAGTTTCATCTTCATTCTTCTACCGTGGTGAATACTCTGATTTTGAAAACACCTTCTCCAAGACCACTGAAGCTCCATTCAAATTACACATTCAATCTGCTAAGGACTTGGCTGTTTTAAGATCCAAGGAATGGTTTGAACTTGATGAAGAAATTGACTTATTGAACAAGACTTTGACTTTCGAAATCGAAACTGAAACCACCTTTAAGAACAAGACCATCTTCAGCTCTGTTAAGTCTACTGGTAAGGTTTTATTAGAATTACCAACTAAGGAAGTCATCCAGGTCGGTAGTGTCGATTATGAAGCTGGTGAATCTCATGGTAACCCAGTTATTGACTACTTGACCAGAATTGGTTCATCAATCGAAGAAAGTGTCAAGTTTGAAAACTCAATTCCAATTGCCACCTTAGAAACTCGTGCCCCTGGTACCAATGAACCATATGCTGTTGTTTCTGGTGATTACAACCCAATTCACGTTTCACGTGTCTTCTCTAGATATGCCAACTTGCCAGGTACTATCACCCATGGTATGTACTCATCTGCTTCTGTTCGTGCTTTGGTTGAAAGTTGGGCTGCTGATTCTGTCTCTTCAAGAGTTCGTGCTTTCAATGTCCAATTCGTTGGTATGGTCTTGCCAAATGACACTTTGACCACCAAATTAGAACATGTTGGTATGGTTAACGGTAGAAAGATCATCAAGGTTGAGACTAGAAACGAAGAAGACACTGTTGTCTTATCTGGTGAAGCTGAAATTGAACAACCAATCTCCACTTTTGTTTTCACTGGTCAAGGTGCTCAAGAACAAGGTATGGGTATGGACTTGTATGAAAAATCTGAAGTTGCTCGTGAAGTCTGGGACAGAGCTGACTCTCATTTCTTGAAGACTTATGGTTTCTCCATTATCGACATTGTCAAGAACAACCCAAGTGAATTGACTATCCATTTCGGTGGTGAAAAGGGTAGAAAGATCAAAGAAAACTACTCTCAAATGACTTTTGAAACCATTGTTGATGGTAAGGTCATCTCAGAAAAAATCTTCAAAGAAATCACTGAAAAGACTCAATCATTCACTTTCAAGAACCCAGGTGGTTTAATCTCTGCTACTCAATTCACTCAACCAGCCTTGACCTTGATGGAAAAGGCTTCATTCGAAGATTTAAGAGCTAGAGGTTTGATTCCAGTTGATTGTATCTTTGCTGGTCACTCTTTAGGTGAATATGCTTCATTAGCCTCATTAGCTGAAGTTATGTCCATCGAATCTTTAGTTGAGATTGTCTTCTACAGAGGTATGACCATGCAAGTTGCCGTCCCAAGAGATGAACAAGGTAGATCCAACTATGGTATGATTGCTGTCAACCCATCAAGAGTTTCTGCTACTTTCACTCAAGATGCCTTGAAGTTTGTTGTTGACCGTGTTGGTAAACAAACTACTTGGTTAGTTGAAATTGTCAACTACAATGTCGAGAACCAACAATATGTTGCTGCTGGTGACTTGAGAGCTCTAGACACCTTGGGTAACGTCTTGAATTTCATTAAACTACAAAAGATTGATATTGTTAAGCTACAAGAACAATTGTCTCTAGAAAAGGTTGAAGAACATTTGAACGAAATCATTGACGAAGTTTCCAAAAAATCTTTAGTCAAACCTCAACCAATTGAGCTGGAAAGAGGTTTCTCCACCATCCCACTACGTGGTATTTCAGTTCCATTCCACTCCAGTTACTTGAGAAATGGTGTCAAACCATTTAAAGCTTTCTTGGAAAAGAACATCTTGAAAGAAAACGTCAAGACTGATAAACTGATTGGTAAGTACATTCCTAACTTGACTGCTAAGCCATTTGAAGTCACTAAGGAATACTTTGAAGATGTTTACGAGTTGACCAAATCAGATAAGATTAAAGAAGTTTTGGACAATTGGGAAAAATACCAAAAATAAGCTGCTTGATTAGGGGATTCATTTATTCGGTGTTTGACAGTCTTAACGATGAAGTTAGTGTGGTGTTGACTTTGTCTATTATTTTTTGGCCGTCTTGCCATTGAAGTCATTGAATATTCTGCATCAAAAGGTTTTATTGGTCAGTTAATTTATTTTGCTAGGTTTTGTTTTCATGTCATAGAAGAGTCTTAGTCACTCAAAGGTTAAATTTATTGTTCTTTTACAATTTCGCTTATATATCTATATAATAACATTAATTTTACTTCAGATAATTTTTAGATTGTAGCTCAGCTCAGCTTACATGATAAGTTGGTAGCTATTGAAAGATTGATATCTTAAAGACAAAAGATGTCAGAAGCAAATAGAGGAGGAAAACGTAATGGAGCTATGACTGACACCATGATGACTTCAAGTGCAGATATATTAACCATCTATTGACCTTCCATTAGTTCACGATAATCTATGTAATGCAATATCCGTGAATGAATTGTTCCAAACGCCCTCTTCGAACTCCTTGTAGCTTGTAACATCTGCCTGTTGGAAATGTGCTTCAATTTTTAAATAGTCCAATTCGGGCTCTTTGAACTTGTTCTTAGATTTTCTAGATTTTTTCTTTGAGACAACAGGTTTGAAATCATCAACTGGCGAAGAGTTTGCATCTACTAGACTGGTCAACTTTGCTATGATTGGGTATTTGTCATATAACTCGGATTTGGTTAGTCTATCGGTATGAGTGATTATGTTGTTCGCCAGTAGCAGCAGTGGTGCATCGTCTTTGATGATTTTGTTTGTGAGTGACAGTGGTGCATGTGGTAAAAAGTATAGGGTTTCTCGATGTTCTGAATCGTACAATTCTTCATACTTGAACTGGAGTTCTTTGAAAAGTTCTAGGTCTAAAGGTGAAAACACTGGGTCATATAGGGAAACATTAGCATTGTTAATCTCATTAGCTGCAGTCAAAAGCCGTAGCAAAGCCAATTGGTATAGAGCTGGCTCATCTTGACTCGGTGAACCTAAAGCGAGGCATCGTATTCCAGTAAATGATTTGGGAGATAGATCTGATTGAATGTGTTGGAATAGTTTAGAGCCCTTGATGGCTTCTTCTTTGGATTCTAGAGCCTTCTTGAGGATCTCAACATCTTCTCTCTTGGTACTATTAGGATCTTGGATACCTTGAATGGCCTTACGGCCCTTGATCTTCACAAAATCTGCCATTTCCAACAATCTTCAGGGCCTTTTGTTCTTCCCAAGACACATAAATGTTCTTTAAAGCTGCTTCAGAAGAAAAACATACGCCCAAAATGGTTAGAGCAGCATCTCATCGAGACTAAATGAAAAAAAAAAAAAAAAAAATTAGAAAAATTAAGAAATTAAAACCCCAAAGTAATTAAAGCCGTCGCTGTGACGCGCTCAGTACCCACTTGTTCCACTTGAGAGAATCAAGGATGAGGTTAAATCTTTTTTTCGTTCCCTTTACATAGTTCTTGTATTGCTATCGCTGTATTGGCATCTGTGATTCGAAGAATTGCGCATAGCTATAGTCTGTTGGAGTGAGTATCGCCATGTGATGCATGATTGCTCTCCTGGTGATTCACTTGAACGGCGAGCATTTGCTGGCATTCTGTTCGATTATTTTTAGTGTTAACCTTGTTTTACTCAGCTCAGGATCAAATCAATATATCTTGAGTTCTTAAAAGTTTATAATAATTGATTAAGATTGGAGCTGTAATAAGCTTTGTCTTCAATAATATTATTATATATCAATATGGCTATAACTTTTTGATATTCTGACTTCCATTCTGTAGCATACACTTTAGTTTCAACTTATTTTCTGACAAATTCTATCAATATTATCATCATTTACGTTAATTATGTAGAAGCCAAGAAGAGATTATAGAATATTATGGTTTGCAATTGATTTCAAGGAATATATATTATATTAGTTTCCAAATTATATAATATGCACGGGCTAATTACTGATCCTAGCTTTAATCCAAAGTTTGTTTTTGAAGCGCTACTAGTTTCATGCTTCCCCAGGAACGTCGTTTTTATATTCATGAGTTGATCTGTAAGGGAGTTAAATATTGCTTGATCTGCATTTGAGAGTTCAAAGCTGGATAAAATGAGTTCAAAAAAGATATTAGAGTGAATCTCAAGCATGTACACAGAAATATACTAACACTGGACTCCACTTAGAGCATTCCTAACTGCTAAAAGTTGTCATTTCCATGTTACTAGCAAATATTCGCACGTGACTAGCCTCGGCTGCCCTCCAGATCCGACTCCCCGGCCATAAGGACGAAGCCGAAAAAAAAAATTTGTCTGATAATCAAGTCCAGCCGCTATCATTTTCACCTTTGAACTTCTTCTTCTTCTTCTTCTTCTTCAAGTCAAGCACTTCAAAATCTGATTCTACTTGCTGCCGATTCCGCTGTATCCTTTCAACCAAATCGCACCTTTTGCCGTTGGGTTTCTTTCACTGGAAAAAAAGGGTCATTTATATCACTGAATAGCGATATAACTGAGTCAACTCTTTTCCATATCGTTTTCATACTACATCCTCCATCGTGTCGTTCACACAGCCAAAAACCCCACAGGCCAGTCCTGCAAAAGCTGTCACCACTATAGATTTCTCCCAAACTGCCTCCAAGATGCGTAAGTGCAAAGTGTTTGTTGGTAACTCTCATCCAGAGCTGGGCCAACTGATCTGTCAAAAGCTTGGTGTGGAACCTGCCCCTTGTACCTTAAAGAAGTTTTCCAACGGTGAGACCTCTGTACAGATTGGTGTTTCCATCAGAGATGAAGATGTTTATGTGATTCAAAGTGGGTCTGGTGATATCAATGACCACATCATGGAGTTGTTAATTTTGGTCTCTGCCTGTAGAGGTGGTTCAGCAAAGAAAATCACTGCTGTTATCCCGCAGTTCCCATACTCCAAGCAATCCAAGATGAAGAAACACAGAGGTGCTATCACCGCCAGAATGTTGGCCAATTTGTTGATTATGGCTGGTGCTGACCATATCATCTCCATGGATTTACATGCCTCTCAAATGCAAGGTTTCTTTACCAAGCCTGTTGATAACTTGTACGGTGCTCCAAGTTTAGCCAAATGGATCAGAGAGAACGTTGACGATTACAAGAATGCTGTCGTTGTGTCCAAGAATCCTGGTGGTACTAAGAGGGTCACTGCCCTTGCTGATGCTTTAAAAATCAACTTTGCCATGATTCACACTGATCGTCGTCGTAATGCTGATGTCTTGGCCCAAAAGAGACTGAACAAAGCTGCCTTAGGTGCTCAACAAAGAAGAAAATCAATTGCCACCAGAAGAAGATCCAGTGCTAACAAATTGTCTAACGAAGGTGAAGATGAAGAAGAGGAAAACATTATCTTATCCAACGGTTTACAAACCGCTAGAATCGTCCAAGGTCACGTTGTAGATGATGATTACATTTCAGAAGCTGCCATTGATGATGAATCAGCCATTGACGGTGAATCCATTCCAAAAGACCAAGATTCATATGCCCTAGGTGGTACTTATGACGCTGCTGATTCTGACGAAGATGATGAGCCAACCAGTTTATCACAAGAAAAATTGATCACTTTAGTCGGTAACGTCAAGGACCGTTCAGTGATTATCCTAGATGACATGATCGACAGACCTGGCTCATTCATCTCCGCTGCTGAACATTGTCGTTTGAACTGTGGTGCTAAGAAAGTCTACGTCATCGCTACCCATGGTCTCTTTATCGACAACTGCTTGGAGGAATTAAACGAGTCTCCATATATTGATCAAGTCATTGTCACCAACACCTACCCATTGTCCGATGAGAAGAAGAAGGTTCCAAAGTTGACCACCATTGACGTTGCTCCAATATTTGCCGAGTGTATCCGTCGTGATCATTACGGTGAAAGTATATCGGTGCTGTTCGACTCCTTAGCCTCTCTATAGCCCTGGTCTGAGTCTCATTTGATAAAGATATATTAGAGAAAAGACGCATGCAAAACAAAAAATATTACCATACAAAATAATGTACAGTATTCTCCGAAATAGAAAGTTATTCCATCCAAATTGGATGATGTGGTGACGTAGTCTACAAAGGGCCTTTTATCTCTAAACTGACATAAATATTAATGTGCACCACAAGTCAACTCCTATTTCTTTGGTTCAGACAAGGGACTTGAGATACTGACAGCTGTGAATTTCTTTGGTAAATTAACCTTCTTGAATTTAGACTTCAATCTTTGCGTCACTAAATCAAAATCCAGATGCTTTGTCAAACTGATCTTTGGAATACAAGAAATATAATGCTTATCATCCAAGTCAACATCCAGAGGATCCTGTGTATGACAACCTGGTGATAATTTCAATCTTATGGAATGGTTCTTACCTGAACTGTCTTCATATAATTCAAAGATGATCTGTGATAAGTAATCCAACTCAGGTAAGTCATTTCTGTTGATGAAGAATTGAATGTTTGACTCATAAAGAATGTTCAATAATGTGTACATATGACTTTCCTTAGTGAAGTAGGCAACTAAACCTGGTTTGTCCTTTTCAATCATGTCGTTCAAGTCATTTAGAATCTTCTTTGCCAATGGGATAGATGTTAACAAGCCAATTTCTAATTTCTCAGATTGTGTGATACCATATTCTTGAGGACAGATAAAGTCAAATAATACTTGTGACAACTTGTATAGTTCTCTTAGGTATTTAAAGATCTGATCGTCAAATAGGTAATGTTGGCCATCGCTGGTATGTTGACCCTTGTTAGCTTTGAATAAATGTAAATGACCAGGGTATTTATCGATTAACAATGAGTTAGACGGTTTAGTAATTGAAGGAACCGGCGAGAAGATCTTTTCCAAAAAATATCTGTTATGTAAGGCATCAAATTTCATTGTGTCATATAATTCTGAAATCTTGGATGGATCCACTTTCTCAACAGTGGTGAATTCATTAAACAATTTGTTCCATCTCTCAACAAATAGGTCAGCATCTTCCCCAGAGCACCAGTCAATCTCAAAAGCCTTTGCGCTCTCAAAATTAGCGTCCATGATTTGCTGGTGGTAGTTCATCAGTTCGACAACTCTCTTAATAACAAAGTATGGTTCTGGCATCTTTGTTGGCCACGTGAATTGTGATGGGGCTTCTTTACCTTCTCTCAACAGTGGTTTAAGTTTCTTCTTAACCTTGTCCATTAGATCTTTAGCAGCATTTGAATCATCTAATAAATCCTTTCTAATTTGAATGAAATTATCAGTTGGTGGAGTTTCAAACAACGCATTAGCCCACAGATTGGCAGTCAATGTCACTCTTCTTTCGGATGATGAAAACACTTGGACATTGTTTAGAATGTTTTTGTTTAATAGACTGACATCTTGTCTTGATTGTTCACCTAAATCACTGGCTTGATAACGAGCAGAATGTGTTGCTTCACCACCCCATTTTAAGATGAATTGAACTTTCTCAACTTCATTATCTTCTGTCAAGACAGGTTTTAATTGGATCTTGGTACCTGGGAAGTTTAGTTTCTTTTCAAGAGTGTTAGCCAAGATATATAATTTGTTAGCATCTTCCAATTGTTGTTCCTGGGCAATCTTGATGGCTTTCAAAACGATCTCTAAATCTGAAACTTCTCTAATGATGACTTCCTCCTTATGACCCTTCAATAACGAAATGAAAATTTCTGATCTAAATGAATATTTGAACTTTTGTTTTGGGGTTCTATCAGCATGACGAACAACTGAGACTAAACCTTTCAAAATCCATTTTTGAGCCTTTTCTTCAGATGGTGCTTCATGTGAAACCAACTTTCTAATATCTTTAGCAATTTTGGCCTCATAAAACAAATTTCGTAAGATTTTTGCAGAGTTGTCATAATATGAATTGTTATCCTTTACAAAGGAAAACCCATTAACATCAATAACATAACTCTTACCTCCAACTCTTAGTAAGTCAAACCCACAAATAGTTTGTTGGAAATTCTTGGAGACAGCAGTAGCAATTCTTTTCTCCTCTTCACTCAATTCTGTAACATATCTAATTTCTTTACCATGTGGGTTTCTTCTAACAATACCATCCACAACTGGTGATTTTCTAGTTTCAGCATGACAGAAGGACTCACCAACGGTATAAGCTTTGACATCTTCAAAATTGTTGGTATCCATGAATTTTTCATAGATATAGGAACCAGAAGTTCTAGGAGAAGATAAGATAGGATCAAATTCTGAAGATTTATTACCAACTTTACGGAACAGTCTTCTACCACCACCACCGTTTTTGGAAGAGTAATAAATATAAACGTTGTGATCTTCACCATCAACAGGTTTCTCCACGAATGGCTTAACTAATCTTTTACCATCAACTTCAATTGTATCTTCATCAACCATTCTCCAAGATGGTTCAGGAAGCTTTTCAACTTTTACCCCTTGTTCAGCTAATTTCAACTTTAACTCATCATTAACTCTTGGACCACCATCTCTTGAGATTTCTAATCTCTCTGGGGTTGGCACTCCAGCAGAATCCAACAACCACAGACATAGTCTTCTATCCCAAAGGGCCTTTTGCATGACTAAATCATTGATAATATAAGGCTTTCTCAATTTGACATATTGAATGGCCTTATCTAATGGGAACCCTTTAGAAAAAAAACTAATTAAAAAGTCACAAGTTGGCCAATTTTCAACAGATTCATCAAGAATGACCTTATCACCAAAGATCACCGTTTCAAATTCACCATATTCGATCAATCTGTTCAAAATTTGTCTCATTGGTTTACTTAAAACTTTCGTATCCATAGCACAAACACCAATCTTTCCAATCTTTGGTAATTGAGGCTTAGAGATTGAATGTGAAACTTTTCTAGGAGGACTGAAGGTACCCGAACTTTCAGTGATGGCAGGTGGAGGCAAGTGTAAATGACTGTTATTCTCAGAAGAACTGGTCTTTGGAGTGAAACCTTCCAAGATTGGGGCAATGGAAGCCATAGCTTTCTTTGTGTCTTCACCTGAGACAGAACTATTGGAACTTAAATCCAAGGGTGACATCGGCACAGATTGGGACTTCTGCTTCTGCTTAGTGTTGATATCAATCGGTTCAGACATCTTCAAGAGGGAAGTAAAATGCGGTTTAATTATAATTTGAATTAAATACCCAAAAATCACAGTTAATTGATCTCAACGTTTCTTAATTAATCCAAATTCACACAACGAATTCGCGAATCCTCTTATATATTTCTATTTGTTACAGTTTTAGAAGAGTTTACAGTGGAAAGACAAAGAGGTCCAAATCGGCGATAACCGGAGCAATGTCCTAATCTAGAAACTATCACGTGATATAGAAAGAGCTGAGTTGACAGATTTTGAAGGTTAAAAAGGGGACCTTTTTCAAAAAAGATCTTTGTGGTGAAAGTTGTTCAAGTTTCCCCTTCTTGAAAGATATTAAACCCTTTTCCTCATACTCTCCACCTTTTCATTTTCAAAAACTTTCAGTGTGATACTGTTGAATACGTATCATATACAACTTTTTAAGAAAATTTGTTTAAAACGTTGGAAGTTACCTTTTTCCCTCCCTTTATAGAATGTCTGAAGGGCTGAAGAAGAAGGAAAGTTTACAGACATTGAAGAAACAAACATCAATAAAGAGCGATAAAACGCCCCAACAATCACAACAATCACAACCACCACAACCACCACAACAGACTCTTGCGACCGGTTCACAAGCACAGACACAACATACACATTCACATAGAAGAACTTTACTAAGGTCAGTTAAAAACTTATTCATAAAGACTTCATTAAACTTATCCTTGGCTGCCGCTAAACTACGATCTCTTGCTGACGACGTTCTATCATCTGACGAAGTTGTGAACGAATTATTCTTAGTAACTTCATCAAGTACAGTTGACTCCTCATTGTTAGAACAAGAAGAGGAACAAAACAATAACAACACAAAGAACAATATAGAAGTTCAATCACCTTCTAGTACAAAAGTTGATTCTCAAAGTGATAATATGACAGTGGATAAACAAAAGACCAACGCTTCTTCTTTACCATTATTCCAAGAGTTTGATACTGTGGCGGAAGCTGATGCATTAAGAAAGGAGAATGAACCATTTGTTGATGGTTATAAAGTATGGGAGAGGAGAAGAAAGATTTGGACAAACGCCACTGGAGATGAGAAGTTACAGGCGAAACAAAGGACATTGGAAAATACATTGAATGGAGTCAGTAAGGAAAACTATCCAATCATCTATACAAACTTGGTTGAAAAGCAAAAGACCTTGAAGAGACCAATGAATTTGAAAGATGCATTGAAAGTTATCAATGCAGGTTGGGTTGCCACTAAAAAATGGGAAAGAGCTTCACAAGGCTTACCATAAATCAACATTCATGCTATTTTATATCTGGTTTAATTATTCATTCTTACGGTTTCTTTTTTAATATTTGCTATTTAATTCTTAATGTTATGTATTTTGTTCGTTAATATTCATATCTTTGTAATCAAATCATGACGACGTTGTTGTTGTTGTTGTTAAAGAAAATATCATTCAAGATCTTTATTGCTTTCCAAAATGTCCTTTGTTCTTTCAAGAATCCTTAATGATTGATCCATTTCTTCAGCAAATGGTTGTATTTTAGGCAGGTTTCTCCCTGATTTCAATGTGGATTCTAAGAGTTTACTGTATTCTTGTGATAATTTATCATTGTTCTCTTTATAATGATTCATATTCTTTAATTGGTTGGATATTATAAGATCTGTCTTTTTGATTTGATTTAATATGAAAGTGGATTCATTTGGAGAATTGAGGATTTTGTCCAAATTGATTTGAGATTTATTCATTTTCTGACTGATTTATTGGCTGATTGGTTGATTGCGCGGCTGTTGATTGATCGATTTGGCTGGGCGGTTAAATAATTTTATGTTTTCTTAAGAGATTAAAGCTTTTGTTTATTTGAAAAGGTGGGCGGCTCTTTTTTTGTATTTACTCTTCTTTAAAAGAAAAGCAAAATACATAAACACTTAAACAATACATAAACACTTAAACAATACATAAACACTTAAACAATACATAAACACACAAAACACACACAAACACACACAAAAATGTCGTCGGTTCCCATTTTAAAACAAGTGGACAAGACGGCGATCGATTTCCCAGTTTCATTTATCTTTTCAGATAATGAACGTACCTTTATAGGAACTAAAACTGGGTCTCTTTTCCATTTTGATATCAAGACAAGTCTTAACTTTAACAATCAAATCACTCAATTGATACAAGGATCAATCACATCAATTACATCTTTGGGTTCAGCTTATTCCATCCTTTCTTCTGATGGTACAATTTCCCTGTTTGATTCCACAGTATTTGAGAAACTTGAATCTTTGGGCTTTAAGAACATCACTCATCAGGTACAATTCGAACATGAAGGTAAGATCATGTTGGCTATTGCCTCCAAAAACTCCATTGTTTATCTAGAGTGGTATAATGACCAAATAGAAATGGTTCAGCAGTTTAAGATGGACGAGAAGGTTTTATCGTTTGAAGTTATCAATTATGATCTTATCATTTGGTTCTCAGGTAGCAATTTTTATCAATATCAAACTCAAATGGGAAAGAACAAAGTTATACCCATGCAAAGCAAATATTCTGTCTTTGCACAACAAGTGAGCATCATTCCAAATAATGATAAACTCCTGATATCCAAGGGTAATCATGCAATTGAAATTGATCAAAATTTGAAGATAACAAAGGATAATTTTCAGTGGGAGCACACACCTCAATTACCTATTACATCCATCAATCCATTCTTAATTATTGCTACAAGTAATCATATTCACATTAAAGATATTAAAAATCTAAGGACTCTACAAATTTTGGAAATACCCAAGATCACTGCCATTTCAGTTACAAAGAACTACACCATTGTCAGTACCAAGGATTCCATACTTTTATACAGAATGTATTCATTAAATGAAATTATTGAAACCTTGGAGAAGCAAAGCCTTGAACAGGCAATTGAACTTTTAGAATCATTAACAAAGGAAGAAATTTCACATAAATCACTAAAATTGAGAGATCTTCAAATAACGTTGGGGATTCAACAATTTGAAAGACATCAATACAAATCTGCTATTCAGATTTTCTCAAAATACGTGGCTCCTCCATTCAGAATAATAAAGCTATATCCAATGGAATTGACTGGTATTGACAGTACCACAGAGACAAAACTTGAACACTTAGACAACAATGCAATTCATCTCCTCACACATTTTATAACAGATACAAGAAGAAAATTGAACCGATTATTAAATACAGAATCTCAGACGTTAGATTACCAGGATAGAGTTTTGACATTAGATGTATTCACGGAAAATGGCCGTTATTCAGTTGAACAAATCCGTACACTATTAGATACCACTTTGTTCCGTTGTTACGCTGAAATTAATGTTGGCCTGATTGGTTCATTAGTAAGAGTTGATAATTATTTGGATCCAGAGTTGGTCATTAGTACTTTAAAATCCAAGGGGTTGACTAATGAGCTGATTGATTTCTATAACAATAAAAATTGTCATGAGAAGGCCCTTGAACTATTGAAAAATCTTGGAGAAAAATCCCATTCACCAAATCTATTAGTGAAGTATCTCCAAAGATTGAAAAATGACAAGTTAGATCTCATTATTAAATACTCTGACTGGCCAATATCCATAGATGAGCGTTATGGTTTAGAAATTTTTGTTGACTCTCAATACTCTGAAACATTCACCAGATCAAAAGTGCTAAAATACCTTGCTGGCAAATCGAATTACTTGGAAAGAATGTATCTGGAATACATTGTCGTTGAACTTGATGATTGCGCTCAAATCTTCAATACCAAATTAGCAGTCATATATTTTGATTCCTTATTTGAAGACGAGTTCAATGTTGAATCAATCTATTACAAAAAGTTTTACAGTTTCCTACAAAGTGGGACCTATGATTTAAATCAACTATTATCCAAGTTTAACAAGTTGGAAGATCCAGCAAATCATATCTTGTTATTGAAGTCATTTGTGTTATCAAGATTGAAGAAACATGATGATGTTTTAAAGATCTTTGTCTTTCAAATCGATGACCCCTCGTTGGCTATCCATTATGTGCATCATCTTTATGATCAAGATTCCAAAGTTGGCGAGGAATATTTCATGAAATTGACCAAGCGGTTTTGGGATCACAATAAAGACAAACAATCAATCTTGAAATTACTTTCATTGACCAAAAACACCAATATACCTTTGTTACAGATCTTGAAGAGTTTACCAAGTGAATTTAAAGTTCATGAGATTGAGAATTTTCTGATCAAATCGCTACGTTTACAACAAAAGGCCTTCAAACACTCAGATCTTGAACGTCATTTAAGAGAGTTAGAAAATGTGAAAACCGAAGCCACTCTTTATGACAAGACCAATGTGAAGTTCGACGTCATTGCTAATGAAACCAAATGTCCAGTTTGTCAAACAAACTTATCCAACTCTGTAATTTCAAGATTCCCAGACGGTAAGATTGTCCATTTTGGTTGTTCTAAGAAACTTCAGTCGTTGATCGATGCCAATAAAAAACTCCATAAGCTGAAATCTATCAGATTGGGAGACTACGTCCCGGGCTCTCTATGAACATTAATGCATGCATAATTATAAAATAAAAAGGAATAATGACGTAGTCTATTTCAAACTGTAGTCAACAAATTGATCACACCTGAGCAATATTTAACCAAATCGTCGAACTTATCGGTCTTTGGCTCGTGAGCAGCGTACCACTCATCTAGGGCATATAATAATTCTTCAACTGGAACGTTTTGGAAAACATCACCGTGGTTTTTCAACAGCATATTCATCCAAGCCTCGATCAGATCAATGTCAAGGTTGAACTTGTAGCCCTGAGTCAAAGCTTCAACAAAGTGTGTCATTTCTGTTAATGGTGGTTGTGTGTTAATTGATTTGATTTCAAGATCCGTTACAGATGGAGAGGCGGTTGATAAGAATTTCAAGAATGCAGAGTAATCACCAGCATCAGAGCCTTCACGTAATAGCCTAGTGAATTCAGATTCAAAGCCAATATTTTGACCTGGTTTCAATTGAACACCATTAGTGTTTAATTCTTCAGCGTTGTTATTTGATAAAATTGAAGACTTGATACCTTCTCTGGCAGAGGCATCGTCACCAACCTTCTCACCAGATAATTGTAGGAAGAATGGTGAATTTTCAGGTTTCTTTGGAGCTTCTTTTGGTTTGTTTCTTTGTTTAATCAGATCCAAGTTTAACAATGTGTTGAACTTAGATCTTGGACCTAATGACAACGTTATCAAATCCTGATCAACTTGTTCAACGGATTCATAATGATTGGTATGAACTTCTTCTTCGTCAACTTCTTCAAAAGCACCCTCCAAGATGGAAGCACCATTTTCACCTGATGAATTAGGTAGAATGATCTGTTGCATTTCATCTTCATCAATATGTCTAGTGGAAATAGGTTTGAATTGGGCTCTGTTGGTCCATAAGCTGATACCGACTTGTGAAACATGGGTAGTAGCCAAGAATTCACCCAATGGTGAGAATTTAATCCCAGTGGCAACATTAGCAACTCTAACACCATCAATACAACCACCAGTTGGTAAATCCCAGGTACGAATAGTAGAATCCAATGAGGCAGAAACGACCCAACGACCATCTGGACTGAAATCCATTGATGTGATTCTGTTTTGATGACCATATAGAACACGAACAACCTTCTGAGTGACAGCATCAACAATAACGATGGATAAGTCATCTAGTGCCAATGCCACCAGATCTGAAGATCTGTGGTATACCAATGTTGTAATTGGAGCTTGTAGTTGTAATTTACCCAAATATTTGGAGTGACTGAAATCATAAAACCCAACGATACCATCCAAAGCAGCAGAAACCATCTTTCTATTCATACCATCAATTGCAATACCAGTGACGGCTTTTTTATGCAATTGATACTTTTTACGTAAGATACCACTCTGTAAGTTGTATACACCAATACCACCACTAGAAGAACCAACAAGACCAAAGTTACCACATTGAGAAATAGCAACGGATTTGGCAAACCCTCTGTCAATGGTGGCTAGTTCATGTTTACCAATTCTCTTGTTTCTTGAATCCCATGTTCTGGCAAAGATTTCATCCTTGTGGGCAGTGATAACATTATCCCATTCCCCTTCTCTGGCATTCTCAATGGCAATGTCGATGATTTCTGGCAACTTATTCTTAACTGTAGAGCCAGCCATACGTGTACCATCGGCTTTTTTGTGTGGCCTTTGAGATAGTTCTTGCGATTGAGCATCTTTTCTCAAGGAGAAACTCCAGAATGACTGATCTCTTGAGGCAGATAGGATAAAATGGGAGTTTGGGTCAGCGAATTTGATGGTGGATGGAGGAGCAGAATGACCACCTCTTGATCTCAAAAGACGTGGCTGGGAAACGATGGCTGTGTTGGAAGTAGATAATGATGGATCGAAGACATGTTCTCTCAAGTGGTTATCACCACCGTTAGTGACAACAATCGGCTGGCCATTTAAGAATTGAGCCTTGGTCACACCACCAAAAGAGCCCTTGTGGGAATTTCTGATGATATGAAGTCTAGAGCGACGTTCCAAGTCATGGAATATTAGATCACCATTGGTGGTACCGGCAACTAGATGAGCAAAACCATCAGTTCTGAATGAAATTGTAGAAATGCTGTCCTCACTCAATTCAATCTTACGAAGAGTTCTGCCCTTCTTCAAATTGTATAAGATGACTTCACCTTTAACAGTACCTAAGGCAACAATATCTAAAGCTGGCGCAGATTCAATAGTGGTCAACTGATTTGGGAATGTCTCTGATGTGTATAATAGTTTACCTGAGTGAACATTAAAGATCAAGGCATTGGTGGTTGTGGCAACGACGATCTTGTTTAGGTAAGTTGGAGGATGTACCAAATTCACTATTTCACCATCTAGTTCTGAGATTGATAATTTTGTGTAGAATTCAGTAGCAACTTTCAAACCGTTAGCCTTTTTGAATATGAATAGTTGCTTTTGGGATGAAGTAACTAGATAGTCACCGAAAACAATCACTTTAGTCAGATTGATGCCTTCATCAACTTCTAAAGTGTGTTCAAGTTTACCTCTCTTGTAAATACCAACCTTGTTACCGAAAGTGGCATAAACGTAGTGGAAATGGGCAGTAAGGGCATTGATCTTGGAGTCTGTTTGCTTTTGGGAGACAAAAAGTAAGTGCAAAGTATTAGCATCGTAGATTTGGAAAGAACAACCGACACTAGTAACGATATAGAAAGTTGAACCTAAAGTACCAACTGCAAATGGAGTGTCATTAGAGACGTTACCAATCACTCTAAAAGGGGAAAAAATCTTAGAGGCTCTGACAGCCTTTGTCTGTGAAGCGACTCTTCTTCTCTTGACTTCAACCGACATTGTATGGACAGGAAATTGGTTCACAAACCTAACATTTATCTATTCCACAAAGTGATTTTTAGTACAATTTTTCATTATAAAATTTTTATGCACGTGATTTTGGGTCTTACCCGGGGCGATGAGCTCGGGGCTTCAAACCGTTTTTCACAAATCCGCTTAAATCCGGGCACTAATAAGTAAGGTAGGCACTAATAGATAGGCACTAATGAGTAAAAACCCGTCTCACTGACAAACAAGCAAACAGTAGCATGGAAGGAAAGACATGAAGGGTTAAAACTGAAGACTTTTGTTAGAAGTACGAAAAAAAAAGATTGCAGCACCTGAGTTTCGCGTATGGTCTCCCACTACACTACTCGGTCAGGCTCTTAGCAGCTTAACTACAGTTGATCGGACGGGAAACGGTGCTTTCTGCTAGATATGGCCGCAACCGAAAGACATAGAAAGAAGTCGGTACTCACCTGGCCATCTTTATTATATAATCAGGGCTTCTTTTCAACTGTGATGGTTATTATATTATACTTGTACATCGATTTCAAGAACTTACAGTTTCAAGTATTAGTATAATCATACAATTAAATACGTGAAGTTTTATTAAAAGATCCTTGGATTGTAATCAATGCTCCATTTGTGCATGTTCTGTTTTTTTTTCTTAGTCTTTCGTCTTCTTCTTCAGTTTCTTCTCTGCCTTTTCTTGTTCTAATTCCAGCTTAGCCTTAGTCCATGCTTCTTTGTTCAACTTGAACTTACCTTCACCTTCAATCCTTTCATAGTTCGATCCATCTGCCAATTCAGCAATTTCATCAAGTTTCCTCTTCTTCACTTCAACAGCATTGACCGACTCAACAGCGCTGTTCTTCTCACCATAACGGACACCATGAATGGCAATACTGACACCATCATGTGCAGTGTCCCAAGTTCTGGAGTTGACACCATTTCTGTAAATACCTTGATATTTTTTCAATGAAGGTAAAATGATAACGTCAACATGGATATCACCACCAATCATATTAACAAATTCTCTAAAGTTCGAAACGGATTGCGTGATGTTCTGTTTGTTTTTCAAGTTACCTGGGGTTCTCTTCTCAACATGTTCTGATTTGGTTTCTTCTGAGTTGGAATTTGGAGGAGGTGTCTCAAGTTCCGGATCAATTACTGGTAAGAACCCATTATGTTTCAACAATAACAATATATCAGAATCATCTGTATAGATATCTGTACCCCAAATTGAACGTTTGATGTAGTTTGGATTGTTGGCAACATCACTCATTTGGTACGAGGGAATTCTAACGGTGACAATAGAGTTTATGTGTTCTCGTAGGTCTGGTAACAATGGGACAATTTCATGATCATCGTCGTTGACTTCACCATTGTAGAATGGAAGTTGTTTGTAGACAGCACGTGTTGGATATGGTGTGTATATGATGGAACCCAAGTGTTTTCTTGGAAATTTGGATGCAAACTCCAGAACGTCGTCATTTTTGATGATGATTTCATTCTTAACAAACTTCTTTGGCTTTTCAACTGGTTTCTCTGTAGGTTTCTCTGTAATTTGTGGGGTCTCGTCCGAACTCTTCTTAGTTGGAGGAACAGCGTTCAATCTTTTGATAATAGAGTAGCATAGATAAGTCTTGTAATTTGGATTCTTGGCCTTCTCTATTCTAGCTCTCTTTTCATGTTGTAAAATGTCGTGCTTTTCTTCATTGGTGAAATCATCTATACCATACTTATTTTCATAATACTTGATGATCTCTTCTTCTGTCTCTTCTTCAACATCCGGTTTCGTTATCTCCCTTTTGAGCTGGACCGTAAGGGGTATAGACTGTGGAAGTGACGAACTCTTGTTATCGTTCAACAGTGGGGGCCGTGGGGCCTGTGACTTGTTTAGTAGGCGATCACTCTCCGATGACACGTTGGAAACTGTTTGGTTGCTAATAAAAGATGGAAATGGCTTTGGTTCAGTTTTAGGACTGTCAACAGTGTTTAATAGTGATTGAACAGGGGATTGTGTGTTCTTCTCGTGTGTGCTGGATCGATTTGTGTCAGCACTTGGAGGGGTGTTTTGAGTGTTGTTAGTATTGTTTAGTAAACTGCCCAGTGACGAAGGTTGGTTCAATTGACTGTGTTGGATGTTTGGCATCTTGGACAGGAAGGAGATTGGAGGCAGTCTGATCCCGTTGGAGGAACCAAAACTCTGTCTCTGTCCCTGGTCATTTTGTGAGTAGGTAGATTGATCATTTAGCACAGAAGGCAAATTCGGGCGTGGATTTGGGTTCTGGTCAGACATCTTGAGGTGACTTGATAGTATAGTATCCTCTTGAGTAAAACCCCACAGCTTCAAAATGATGAATTAGCAAAGCTCCTTCTTGTTTGTTTTGACACCTTCGAAGAAAGTTTCCTTAATAATTTTTGTACTGTTTAATATCGAAAAATCAAATATTTTCGCGGAACCCCATTTGAAAGACAGCTTTATACTAAACAAGTCCTTTTGATAAGAGGAAGTTCCAACTTCTATGGAAAGTTTGGCTGTTGTTACCTGTTTTTACCAATTCAATTGAACTATCAAAATGCCACTGGAACAGTACAAAGTGATAGCGAGCCCTGCACTTTTTGTGCAAATTCCTCTCGTTGAAATTAACAAGGAAAAGGGTGAATCAATTGAGAAAGCCATTTCGTTATTAAAAGCTATCAACACTTCCTCAATTTCTCCTGAAGAGAGTTACAGATCTTTGATCCAGTTGGCATCACTTGCAAAGGAACTTATTATTTCCAGAAAGTCATTCCAAATATCCTCAGAGATCACAGAAGTCTACCAAATATGGGAGCTGAGACTTATATCACTAGTGTTTGCTGATGAGCTCCAATTAGCACAACAGGAGGCCAAAAGACTCAGTACAACCTTCGATGGTATTGTGAAATTCAACTCACCTTCATCCAAACACACAAACTCTTCTTCTGGTAGTGCATTGCTCTTTCCAAGCAACATTCCACTGAGTTTGAGGCTCTTACTGATTCGTTTACGTTCTGTTGGTCCAAACTCAACTTTATTGAGTGATTACTATCTCCAATTATGGGATTTCAGAGCTCAGTATTTGGAGACAAAGTCTCCCCTTGCACTCAATGTCATTCATACCTTAGCATTTGGCATTTCAGCTACATTAATAGCAAAGAGGGAATACTACACATTTTTGACACATTCTAACTCCATCTTGAAGAACCTTGACAAAGAATCTAAATTCGGACAACAAGTTACATTACTGGCAATGCTAGTCTCACTGATAATAGGCGATGCTGATTTGGCCATTAATTATCATGAGAAAATCAAAGATCACTTAATCTCTGTGTTACCCCAGTTACAGACCGTCATGAGGTTGGTGAATCCTGTCTTGATAAGCAAAGGTAAAGACAATGAGAAAATATCAACTGAAGAAGTCAACGGCATCTTAGAACTCAAACAATTAGATAGCTTCATCGATCTTGTGAGAAACAAGCGGGTCACAGGAAGAATTCTGTGTTCATTATGCGCCTTGTTTGAACTCGAATTAAGAGATCAAGATGGTGTTGACTCTTTCGCTCCTAAAGATGATCAGCTCAATGAAAGCTACAAATCCATTGCGAACATTATCTTTAATCTATGGAGAAACAAACCGAACAAGCTATACTGCTTTGAGTAGGACTAATAGACGACTCGTTAATGACTAATGATAAAATCTGCTGAGTAGAAAAGATGATGATGGTCTTTCCAGCCCTAATCACGTGCATGCGCAAGGGCTTGACTTCTCTGGTAGTCGATACACCCTTACACCACACAGTCCATTTCACGGTACGCACCACAAAAATACTAATAAAACATACAAAAATTCGCGGTTTTCTTGTGAAATCTCCAAATTCGCGAAAATAAACAAAAAAAAAGTCCCAAAGCTCAAAATTCCAGTTTTGGTAAAGACACTCTTAGGAAACCTTTCGGTAGGGCCCACAACAAGCCAATTTTTTCCACTGAATTTTGCAATAAAATTTGTCTTTTACCATACACAACCTGGATTTACACCATCAATACCACGATTAAAAATGTCCAGTAACAGATCAGCCTTGAAAGACGTTGTCACCCGTGAATACACCATCAACTTACACAAAAGAGTGAGTCTCCCCACAAGAAAGTCCATTGTCTGCTTCAAGTATGATTGAAGATTGGAGATTGAAAAGTTTGAAGATATTGAATATTGATGTAATGAGATGAATAATGAAGTCTGAACAGGAGGAGGGCATATACCAAGAGTACCTCTAGAAAGAAGCCATAATCAATCAAACCCTATAAATTTCTAGCATCGCATTGTTCACTTATATGCTACCATGAGTCAAGTACGGAACCTTCATATCAAAGCGAACTATATCCAAGCGTATCAATTACAAGCTTATGCAGTCGTTCATCAGTAGTGCAATAGAGTGTCATCTACAGTGGTAATATTAAAACAAAGGTACTGCTCAAGTGTGTTCATCTCCCAATCTTCCTTCAACTTTATGCTCAAGACAAGGTGGACAACACGTAACCTATATGAATTATATACTAACAAACTATCTAGTTACACGGTGTTTCATTCAAAAAGCGTGCTCCACAAGCCGTTAAGGAAATCAAGAAATTCGCCAAATTACACTTAGGTACTGCCGATGTTAGATTAGATCCAAAATTAAACCAAGAAATTTGGAAACGTGGTATCAAAGGTGTTCCATTCAGATTAAGAATCAGAATCTCAAGAAAGAGAAACGAAGAAGAAGATGCTGAAGAAAAATTATTCTCATACGTCGAACCAGTCAACGTTGCTTCTGTCAAAGGTTTAAACACCGTTGTCGTTGAAGAAGAAGAAGCTTAAGTTTTTTTAATGAAATCTTTGTAATTGAAAAAATTCTGTAAAAAAATAAAAAGTCATTGTTAATTTGGGTTTGCATTCAATGTATTCGTGAATATCTCTGTTTAGAATATGGTTTCTTGGATTGTCAAGCTTGTGTTTGGATCTAAGTCTGTAAAAATGTATTAGAAATGGTTGACCATATGTGAACTCACATGAGAATGTGATAAAATAACTACTTCTAGAGCTACCAATGACCGTATTACTCTGTGGAAATGAATTGCGACTAACCCAATTAATACCTTACTGTCATATTTCAACTTAATAGAGGGCTTTAAGGTGCAAGATTTACATGTTCAATACTCGATTACTACATTGATAAATTCGCATAGAATACATCCATCGATTAACTAATCCTATTAGCTCAACATCACTATACCTGAGTTAGTAAATCTCTAAAGAGTGCAAACACCTTTATATCCTCAACAATAAACCAAAAATCAGTGTAACTATGACAAAAGAACCAGTCATCACAAAAAAGCGAATCAAGACGATTCACCGTGAATATTTGTTCAATACGGTTCAAAAAATTAAAAAGTTCTTCATCCTCTGAATGGTCATCGTTGCAAATTGAAGGTATTTATTACCGGTTAACGTACGCTTTCAATGTCTTTTGTGTTACTGAGTTGAAGTGAAAAGTTGGGATCGTTTTGGAAAATTTGGACATTTTTTTGTGGGTTCAAAGTGAAAAAAAAGAAAAAAAAAATTAGGGCTCGAAATATGATCTGGACCACATAAGACAGATTCCAATTGAGCCCTACAAAGCAGACTCTTTAAAGCTCTTTAACATAGTAGTTGATACTGATCTCTAATGTAGTCCCAATGAAAAAGAACTCGACATATCTTATAATTCCATAAGTATTTATGAGTATTACAGATAAACTCGATTACCAAATTCCATGATCCTTGAATTGTATTAACCCTAAATATGAATGTTTCTTTGAGTTCTGTATTGAATCTCAACAGCTTCTCCAAAGCCATCTTCAAAAGATCTCTTCAATTGAAAGTTATCATCAAAGAAGTCAAGCATCTCCGCCAGAGTCTTGCAATCCATCATCTTCTTGTATAGCTCTTTAGGAATTTGGGTATCAAGCATACAGCTCAAGTGATGTTGAATTAGTCTAAACGGCAGACCATAGGCAGTAGCATATTCCCAAAACTTCTCAATACAGCCCCAAGGAGCCTTTGCAAATCCTGCAAACATAGCAGGATTTGCTAAAACTCCACGAACAGCCATGACACCGTCAACCTTAGTGTATTCAACAATCTTACTCACATCTTCTAGGGAGAAACAGTCACCATTGGCTATTACTGGAACTTTGACTGTTTCCTTTATCAGCTTAATGGCATCAAAGTTTGCTGGAACTGAGGATCTGGTGGTTCTAGTACGACCATGAACAGTAATAAAGTCGACACCAGCAGCTTCAACTTTCTTGACAAACTCAACTGTCTTGTTTAAATCCTTGTGGATTCTAATCTTGGTTTCAAAAGTAACTTTGTCTCCATACCTTTCCTTGACAGCTCTGACCATACTTGCGACTAGATCAGCTTCCTCCATTAATGCAGCGCCAATTCCTTCTTGGACTTGTTCTCTCACCGGACAACCACAGTTCAAGCCTATACCATCGACGTAAGGATGGATCATGTCAATAAATCTTATCAAATCTGTAACGTTGTTGCAACCAACTTGGACTATCAACGGCGTATCAAAATTGTTTGTTGTAAAGTCTGATAATCTTGCGATATCGTTTCTCACAAACTCACGGGCTAGTATCATAGGCGAATAGACAATGTCACAGTTGTATTCTCTAACCAGAGCTCTGAATGGTAGTTTGGAATAGCGTACCATAGGTCCAGCGATGTGGACAGGTTTGCCTTCCTTCTGAAAGCGCCTGATAATGGTCAGTGGGTTGTTCTTTGGGTCTCTTGGTGTAACTTGTTCCATCTTTAACGGATTTCTGTATGTTTCTAAGGGTGTGTAGAAAGCCTGTCAAAAAATGGTAATTCAAGGTATATAAGCCAATGGCTCCCCGACTTTCTCCTTGCTTTTTTTGCGTCAAAGGCTGCTTATCAGAAGGCTTGATGAGGTCAATTGGCTTCTGGATCAAGATTTTTTTTAAATTCGAGGCTGCTTGGAGTTTCCTAATCAGGAATATATTTGCGACGGATAAGGACTTTCCTTAACTAACAATTACTCCCTTCACGTTCTCTGGCGCCCCCAACAACTTATGAATAAGTGAGCAAACTCGGTATTCGGCACTGTTAGGATATGTGGGGAGAAGAGGCTATAAATGTGTCATTTATCAAATCATATTATTAAATCATATAGTAAATCACTTTAAAGTGATGGTGTCAACTAACTCTAGAGCTCTCGAAGTCGAGGCAACATAAATCTTGTAATCACCTCTTTGGACCAACCATTGCTGGGTCTTGGTGTCCCAAACGGACAGGTCCTTTCTAGTTAACTCGAAAGTGACTGGTCTGGTTTGACCAGCGGCCAAATAGACCTTATCGAAGCCTCTTAGTTGAACTTTTGGAGCTGGGAACTCTTTAGTATCTGGGAAGGCAACGTATAATTGAGCGACAAAGGCACCATCATAGTCACCTTCGTTGGTGACTTTAGCATCCACAGTGTACCCTGTGTCAAACAATCTTGGATTACCACCTAAACCACCAGCTGCCTTGGAAATTGGCTTCTTAAGTTGCTCAGTGGAGAAACCTTTTGGGTATGGGTATGTACCACTTTTAACTTGGTCAGCAGAGTAAATGTATGGATAAGTGTAAGATTTAATTCTGGTGAAACCGGCCGGGAAAATATAGTCTTTGGCGTTCAAAGACGAGTTTTGGAAAGTGTAGACATCCTTATAGTCAACGAGTTTGTCTTCAATCTCTTTGGTGAAGGTTTGCAATTTCTTAATAGATAAGTCTGACAATGTAAAGTTGGAGTATGATAGGCCATATCCAAACTCATATCTGACTGGTTTGTTAAACTTGTCAAAAAACTTGTAATCAGTGAAGATACTGTACTCGTATAATGGATCAACAGGTTCTGGGTTGGAAGTGTATCTAATGATTGGAATGTAGTCACTAGTGTTCTTAGCAATGGTGAAAGCCAATTTACCAGATGGGTTCTCATCCCCAAACAAGATAGAAGCCAAAGCCGTACCTGTGTCTTGACCCAAGTAAGATGAGATGATAACGGCAGTGATGTTTTTGTTCTCGATGAATGGTTCAAGATCAATTTGGCCACCAGCGGTAATGACAACGATGGTGTTGTTGTTAACACTAGAAACATTCTTAATCAAGTTCTCAGCATTGTGCCATAATGACAAGTTTCTCAAATCACCAGCGTTGTTTTCGATAGACCCAATTTCTTCGCCAGAAACACTGTTAGCAAAAACAACAGCGGCATCATAACCCTTGGAAACTGCAGCGTATGGGGCATCTAAATTCCAACTCTCTGAAATAAATTCAGTGGCAATACCTAACTCTCTAGCACGTTGTTTCACACCTTCAGCTGGAGGGACAAAGTATGTGTAAGTACCTGAACCAGAACCATAACCGGAACCAACAGCACCTTTACCACAGCCGGCTAATGAGCATTTGGTTCCCCTTGGATCGTCAGCACCCGCTTGACCCAACAATATTATTCTCCTATCCTTTGATTTTTCCAATGGCAGGGCCTCGTCTTCATTCTTTAGCAAAATGATAGATTCAATGGCGGTACGCAAGGACGTTTGGTAACTGAACTCAGAACGAACATCTACATGGTCGTTCAACTTAACAATGGCACCTTGTTCTTGGTTATAAAAGTCACGGCCATAAGTTTCAAAGGTTGCAGAATCATAGTTTGGACCACCTGGGTTATTGACACCAACAAAGAACTTTGCAGCTAGGATTCTAGTAACCATATCGTCTAATCTATTCGTTGGTAGACTACCGTTCAAGGTTGCCAAAGTCAAGTTACCACCAAAGTATTCTGGCTCACCTGGCATATCCATGTCGAGACCCGCCAAAGCAGAATCAACACCAGCACGATTAGCGGACCAATCTGATACCACAAACCCTTGGAAACCTAACTCTTCTTTCAACAAGTAATTCATGAGGTAAGAGTTTTGACAAGCAGAAGAGCCATTAACTGCGTTACAGGAACACATAATGGACGCAAGACCAGCTCTAGAAGCTTCGGCAAATGGCCACATGTATAGCTCATGCATAGCTCGATCGTCAATCTCTGCCGATAAGGCTTTGGTGTTGTTCACTAACTTTTCGTCCCAGTAGCCAAAACCTCTATCGGCTTTTGGTAATCTGTAATGTTCTTGTTCATTACCAATGAAATGTTTAGCATTAGAGATCACACCTTGTGATTGGATACCCAATGTACTCAAATATGCAGCAACACCTTCAATGTAAGGATCAGGACCAAAGCCTTCCCAATTACGACCAGCTTGGGCCTTGACGCCCAATGGTCCATAAGAGGGCCCAAACATGACATCGATACCTTTCCCCTTAAACTCAGCGCCAAGGGCAACAGCACGGTCGTAAATCAATTGTTTGTTCCATGTTTGAGCAGTGGAGACACCATCTGGGAATACTGTGGTCAAGTCCGCACTTCTGACAGATAATGGGCCATCTTGTAAGCAGAAACTTTCAATACCCAATCTTGGAACGGACCCTGTATTACCAGAGCACGGCCCAGAAGTTAACCCCATTCCAGTAGTTAAGTTAGCCTTTTCAGTGATAGTCATCTGATCAACAATAGCTCTAGCCTTCTCGTAGGCATATGCCCATTGTGTATCGTGCAAACGACCACCATGTGGAGATGGATAGAATGGAGGTGATGAGGCATAACCATTAGCGGCAGAGGCTTCGTTAGTGTTTGAACCATTACCAACAGCAACCACCGAGGTTGCAAGAGCTAGTAAACTCGCCTCAAGTTTTAGTAAACGCATCTTTGTGGGACTTTGAACCAACTTAGAAGAGATTTCAGATTGTGCAAACCTGGCTATTTATAATGTTCTTAATCCTATTGTTTCACACACCCGCAAGTGGCTGCTCTAACTGCTCCGTGTCCTAGGGTGTTGCACGGTATGAGTGTCACACCACTTAATGTCTTCTCTTTTGGAGTACTCAAAACCGAGCTTGTGTATGGAACTTCGCCACCCCAGGGTTTCTTGCTTTATTGTGCTTTGATATTATGTTCATCATTCATGTATGTCTTGCCTGGAATTCTCGGAGAAAATATTGTTTCAGAGTGTATGGAGAAAACTAGGTTCACCCGGGATAAATAGTGGACAGTTAGTCTCGCAAGCTCAAAGTTCAAGTATTGGGATCTTAGTATTCTTGTGATTCATTTGATACCTACCAACAACTTTGATGTCTTAAGAGCCCTTCTTACACGTCACATTACCAGCCGCTCATGCAAATCAAAAAAAAAAAAAATCCGGTTAAATGCAGGTATTTTACACACACAAAACTGTAGACTCCCCTGTTGGGGTTTATGATTGATTCATGTGTTTGAGTGTTAGAACCTTATAGCCTTGAATGAATTTAAGTTCTTCTTTCATTAAAGCATTTTACTACGCTTGGTGCCTGTCATTATGTTCATTTTTTCAGTAGCTATGTGTACATTCTTTCAGCGACTACTATGCGAAGACTCGTCCTCATTCAGCTTTCTTCTCAGCAGCAGATTTCTTGACTTGATCGTCCAAATCGTCATAGTCCTTGCTTAAACCACTGGCTTGTTCCTTCAACAACTTCAATTGTTCATCCTTTTGTTTCAACTTCTTTTCCAAGGCCAAAATCTCAGCGTTTGGTTCAGCATGTCTGACTTCATCTTTCAAGGTCAACAATTCAGCAACCAAACCATAAGTTCTGGTGACAATCAATGTCAAAAACAAAGTGAACCCAGTCAAATACAGGTTTCTTTGAGCATAAAACTTTCTAGCTTGAATTTCTGATCTGTCAGTGACCAGAGAAGCGGATTGGGCAGAAGCGCCACTGATATTCTTGCTAAACCCTCTCAATTCCTCATTGATGCTCTGGACTCTATTGACTGAGTCAACAAACAGGATTAGGATGAACACTAGGATACACTTTATCGCAATGCTAACTTCTGTCAATTGGAAAGGTTTGGAGATGGCCTTGATCAATGGTCTTCTGATCTTGGAAGGCAATGGTAGTGACAATGCAGCGAAAAGAGTCATTTCAATGACCAATAAGCCAAAGACTAAGTTGTAATATAGTGCCATGATGATAGTTGTAAGTTGAACGATGCAATTGTGTGCTTTAAGAAGTGAACAACAGAAATAAAAGATTTTAAAGACAAAAACTTTCTTTTACTTTTGCTTTTTGTCCTTTATTAGCAATCTTTAAAAATTCAATGGTGTCAAAATGTGAAGTCCGTCTGCCAGAAAAAAGACGGGTCAATAAAAGGTTAATTGCACCTTCTTGGTCATGTGACTTGGCTTTCTTCTCTTTCTTCTGGTTATACGTCATATAAATATTATATCAGATGAAGCAAGCTGTTAAAGTTTTGGTGTCAAATCGGTATGGGAGATGATCAGGAAAAATCGTTCGGCATTTGTTCGGTTGAACAACACGCGTAGAAGTTAAATAGAGTTAAATTAGTTAGTAACATGCGAGCCCTTGTTAATCATCCTACCCACAGGAACGTTCCTTCTATGTGTTTAAAGAAGTCTGATCATGGATCATACCAAAATTCCACTTAATATTTATAAATATTTTATTAATATATAATAATTTGTTAAACAGCTAGACACTGGACAGTTATAAGAGTGCTGATCCTAGATATATTTGATGCAGCAAGACTGGCAATTTCACCCCTGTTAGATGAAATTTGAGATAGGTACCAAATTTTAAATTGTACGTATTTCATTCTATGGGGGAACTAACTGAGAGCTTTGGGCTACTCAAACGGTAAAGAATTGTGTACCTCTTATGGCCTCAACTGAGGGTTTGTTCTCTGCCTAACATCTTCTCTCATCCCTTGGCCAATGTCTGTTGGGCACTTCTGATTGGCCGAGAACTGGGAGCTGTTATATATGCCAATGCTGATCTACGCAGGAGCTGGCATCCAAAAGATCACGTGAATCTCCCCCGGATATGGCGCTTGACTAAAGAGAAAGCGTCGGAGCTTGCCCAAAACGGGTTGGATTACATGGTTACCCGCCCATGTCCATATGTAAGTAACTGCGGCCTTTGGGGCCGGATCTCCCAACCCAGCGATGTCCTGGCCACCAAAGACCAGCTCACATTTACAAATAAGCTTAACGAGCCCTATTTTAAAGGACAAGCAACTTGAACATAAACACACAAGATCCCAGTGACTGTCCCTGCTGCTGTCTTTGCCGCTGCTGTTATCTTTTCTGCTTCCTCTGTTTCTCTGCTTAAACTCGCTGGAAAAAGAAACTTTCAACCACAATTTCAACTCAGTCCAACTGGCGAATTTAGCTCTTCCATCTCTGCTTTTCATAGGGATCCCTCCTAATCTTCTGAGCTTCCCAGCTAATCAGACTCACTGCTCACTAAGAGTATCTAGGAACTTACACTTCTTCCTGATCCCCTGAGTCTTTCCATTTAATTGTGTGGTTTAACCGTCTCTTGACTGCATCTCCCTTATCAAACAACACTCTTCAGTTGCCATCAACAAAACATTACTCAGCAACCTTCTGACAAAGAAAAGACACTTCGCTATTTTGTCAGACTTGTTACCGCCTTATCCGGAAGAACATACATAGTTTTGTCTTCATCGTCCTTGCCATGAATTCTAACACTTTCCTCAACCAGGCATCTGCCATTAGTATACCCAACAAAGATAGCTCATTAGCGCAACCGATCGATATTGGATACCAAAACTCTGGCTCTGTCTTTGGTCACAACACTTCACATCAACAGCATCAGCATCATCAAAACACCAGTACGAACCAGCACCATCAACTACTACATCAATTAGGAAATGGCTCAAACTCCATTAATATTAATAATAATCAAAGGAACTTTAGAAGAGAATCAATCGCTCATTCACAAGGTGTTGGTGGTGTTAGTTGGGGCTCTTTAACAATCGGTAGTTGGTTGAAAGACGAGGTCATGATGCACAACAACTTGAACAATTATACTAATAACCAACCTCATCATCATCAACAACCTCTTCATCAAACTGCATTATCCCCTCCTATTCAATCAAGTTACCTACCTGATCTAGAGGCCAACTATTGTAAAGACTATAGTTGTTGTGGTCAATTATTACCTACTTTGCATGATTTATTGAAGCATTATGAAGAATCCCATATCAGTCCAACTCCACCTACTCATCAACCAAAACCTATCCAAAATTTTGACACTGTTTCCACTACTGATGTCTTCATAAATTCAAATCAACGTAAGCAACAGCAGGCTCAACAACAAGCTGCTGCCCAACAACACCAGCAACAACAACAACAGCAACAACAGATAAATCCTGCTTTACAAAATAGATCAAACTCCAACTTCAGTTTTACCTCTCCATTTCAACAACAACCAATTTCACAGTCATCACAGGTACAAAATCAATCTCAACAACAACAGAATAACATCCATCAACAATTGCGTAACCAATTTAGTAATTCCAACTCCACTATTCAACAACAAAATTCACAATTCCATTTCCAAAATTCACAAAATAATGTTGATTCTCAATTTAACAACAACAATTTGATTCATTCAAACGCTTCCACTCCACAACCGCAACGATCACAACAACAATCAGCACCATTCCCTATCTCACTGAACAATGATGATAGCGCCATGGATCTTGATGAAGAAGCTGATGAGGGTTACATAGATGACCCATCTAGAAACTTATACGTTGCTCAAGGTTCTGAAAAACCATTTACATGTCCAGTCATTGGTTGTAATAAAAACTACAAAAACCAAAACGGTTTGAAATATCATAGATTGCATGGTCATCAAAACCAAAAGTTACACCTGAATCCAGATGGGACTTATTCAGTTGTTGATCCAAATGATGGTAACGGCATGGAACAAGATAAACCTTATAGATGTGAAGTCTGTGGGAAACGTTACAAGAACTTGAACGGTTTGAAATACCACCGTGGTCATTCTACTCATTGAATCATACCACATTTTTAGAAACAACTTTTTTTTACGTTGTATTATAGATGGAAAAGAAAAAAGTTTGTATGCCAGTTGATGCTTTTTAGGCTTAGGCTTGTGTTTTGTTTTTATGATTGATGCCACTTATGCTGTTATCAATCTCCTTTTTTGTATTATCAAGTATTTTTTTTAAAACATATTGGGTTTGGAATATCCCTCTAAGAGACTTTTTGTGTGAATGTGTTTTTTTCTATATATGTCTTTAATGTTTTCTTTTTGGTTCGAGAATGGGTCCCTTATTATCACTTTGCAAATTGCAATTCACCTTTTTCTTTACAAGAATCTCTTTAACATATATGTCATTTGTGTTGAAAAGTATGAATATTGTAGGGCTGAAGCTGTTCTATTTTGTTAAAAATTTGTGGTTTAAGATTTGTAATTCTATTCGACTAGATCATGATTGGCGGCTTTGATCATGATTTTAATTATTATGATTATTAAATGTATGATCTATTGATCAAATTCTTGTGCAGCTGCCACTAATTAAGCGTTAACCTTCAAATGTGGTACGGAATATAATACTCATTATCTAATTCCAGTAATGAGCTACTCCCAGTTCCTCTTTCCCAAGATATTGATATAATATATATATACGCCGGATGAGGATTGATGGGAGTGTCTCGGTGAACACGGCAAGTTCAACTTAGTTCATTATGACATATATATTTTGATCAGATTGATGAGAATTTCAAAATCCTTAATATGTTCATATAGACTCAGAATAGCGTGTTTCTATATTCATTAGTATGTTATGATCCCTCAATCAGCTAGTATAGCTCATAATCTATATAAATTTTAAATATATTATTATTAATAATAATTTGTTATAACTTAATCTAAAAGATCTGCTGATTCAATTTCAATTTGCTATTTTGGTTTTATACAAATAGAACGAACAATTGAAATCCAACCATTGAGGTCTTCAAACTGACAACTACATAATTCTAGCAAAGTATAATCTAACTGACCTATAAATAGCACCAGTTTCTATTGGAATATTGAGCCTATAAGTTGAAAATAAAGTTGTCTTTCATCTTGAATCTCTAAAGTTCCCGAAGGTATACTTGAAATCCGAGGAAACTATCCTTAATCCGTCTAATTAGTTCATGAGTTAGTTGAGGGTACTGGGTGGCCCACTGTTGAGACTTGCAGGTTGGATCTTTCCTGCAAGCTAGAATGTTAATGAATTAATTTATAAGTATCAATACTAATTCTAGTATAATTAGTCGTTTCTTTCTCTCAGATAATTGATTTTGACAATTAATTCCAAAGACAAAGGATTAAATTGCAGACTCTTTTTTGCGCCAGTCAGAACCTAGCTCTAAATGCAGACGACGTATCTAATGAACTATTTAGCTCTGTAGGAATAGGTTTCACTGTCATTTATCCAACCAGGGAGGATGCATGGTAAAAACCTCCTTGTTCTACTAGTCATGAGTCTCAAGTTTCTTCTGCTTAACTAACTAGTCACTTGGCCATGAGTGAATCCAAACTTCTTCCTGCCCTCTAATCTAAATCGTTTGTCACTTTTCCCAGCCTCCCAGGTTCTCTCAATCTTTCTCTCTGGGAGGCTGTTTGACTGGGATATGCGGGGGAACGCCTGGATAACTCTTCATCTTGACGACTCAAGAGACGATGAGGGTCACCCGAAAGCTGCCTGTGAATTGTGTCTTTGCCTCAATTGAGCAAATTAAGAAGACAGCGGCAAGGTTCTTTTTAACAGGGAATACCAGGAGATTATACTGCTTATCAGCTGATCACGGATTCAGCAATGATAATCTCGGTTCTAAAACACCCTTTAAACGACACTTATTGTATCAAAAATCAGAGAATGCTTACCAACTGAGAAGCTAGGCTACAGTTCAGTATGTTTGATGTACATGAATAACATCTATGCTCAACTAATTTTCGTAAGAGTTACTCTTATGCTTTGGAGTGAATTTGAAGTTATCACCTGCTGGACCCAAGAACATTTCAGAGATTTTGATCCAGTCTTTGTAATCACCACTACCTAACAAGGTTTCCAGTTCATTTCTACCCTTCCAGTTTTCTGGTCTTTCATTCAACTTGATTGGATATCTTTCCAAAATACCATATGGTGTGTATCTGTGGAAGAATGATAAGAATTCACATAAGAATCTTCTGGATAGTGCAATACCATATTCATCAGTACCCCAGTGTTCCATAGCGAAAGTGGCATAAGTCTTGATCATTTCCAATCTTTCAGTAGCAGATTTGTCCAAGTATTGTTTAGCATCGATTTCTTCATAGATCCATGGCTTGATCAAGGCACCACGGCCAATCATGACACTGTCAATGTAAGGGTTCTCCACAGCTCTGTGCCAGTCATCCCAGTTGAAACAATCCCCATTACCAACAAAGTTAACTCTTTGGAAATCTTTACGGTCCTTATCATCTTCAAGCTCAGCTTCAGTTTCTCTGACAATCTGGCCAACTTCTGCAATGTAATCCCAGTTGGCTTCCTTTGTGTAACGCTGTTGACGGGAACGACCGTGTAATGTGATGGCAGCAGTTTGAGTTTCTTTGACAATTCTCTTCACTAAGTTATGAGCCACTGGGTGGTTATCTTTGGTACCCATTCTGATTTTGACTGTTGTTGGGACTTCACCTGAACAATAGTTCATGGAGTTCAAGATTCTCAATAGTCTAGCCGGTTGCTCCAATAAAGCTGAACCAGAACCTTGTCTATATAGTAAATCAACTGGACAGCCAGCGTTCAAGTCGATGGATGACACACTTGGACATAGTTTGGTAATTGCTTCAGTAGCCTTGGCACACTGCCAATGCTTGGAGCCTGCAATTTGGACACCGAAACCTGGATATTCTGAACTATGAGCTTTTGGTAGGGCCCACTCAGAGTTGGTACCTTGGATAACAGGCAAGGCAAAGGCCATTTCGGAATAGGTGATGTCAGTACCTAAAGTCTTCATCAATCTTCTATAAGGCAGGTTACCAACGGTGGTCAATGGGGATAAGATTTTCTTACCAACAAGGTCCAATTTTTTCTTTTCTGATGCAAAGAAACGAGATTCCATATACTGACTGTAGGCATCCTTGGTAGCTTCTTGAGCAGTTTCTTCATTTTGTTCTTTAGAATCACCTTCAGCTGCCTCTTGGTTGGCCTTCTTCTTGGCTTCATCTTTCTTTTTGTTATCTTCTTGGATATCATCCATGATTTTGTTGGCAGCATCAGCTCTTTCAAAATTGAAATTCTTCTTGATCAACAGGAACTTGTCATCAGATGAAATGTGGTTGATTTCGTAATTATCTTTAGCAGCCTGAGCGATCTTCTTTTTATTTGTGACAAGTTTCTTATCTTTAGTTAAATGAGAGTGTAGGAAACGGCACTTCAAACCGACTGGACAACGACCAAGAGCATTGAAGACAGGGCAGACACCAGGGATATCTTCCTCCTTCTTGGCCAGGTATTCATCAACGTCATGAGAAAATTTACACTTCTCACCAAACTCACAAACCTTGCCTGATTCAGGATCAATCAATTTTGAGCATAGCTTGTTTTCCTCACGCACTTGTCTTATTTCTCTGTTTTTGTTCTGACCACGCTTTTTGCCTTTACCCTTAGATTCACCAGTGCCTCTTTCACCAGAGGCCTCAGCGTCATCATCGTTAAAAACAGCGATTGGTTTGGAATCAATGATGTACTCCTGTTTGACATGGGCTACACCCCTTTTGGCGTGGTTATCTTCAAGTTTGGCCTTCTTAGATTGACTCTCGGCAGATGGAGAGCCTGGTCTCTTTGAATCTTCAACTTCAGTCATATTAATGGGCCCTGATTGTATAGATCTTTCAGTGATTATTATCTGCGATGAGCTCTGAAATTTTTTCTTTGAAAACTTCACCGAAATTGGTAAGTGCACAATGCCCCTTGTTTAGTCATCCCAGGTGGTATTATTACATAATCAGGATATGACATGGCATAATTGCTTATGTTTAAACGGTACAAAATGTCACTAAACTGAGCAAACCTAACCATTTATTCTGGATCAAAAATGAGTGACAAGCCAATATACTTGGACATTAGAATTCCAGTAATAACATTGAGGATTGTCCTCATTTTCTCAGTCGTTTCATTTGTGTCTTTTGGTGCGCTCTTACCCCTGTCATTCCTGTCATTCAACTACTTGTACGGCTATTTGATACCCACTCCCAACATTAATTTGTCACTTTCGAATTACATCCTGAACTATGATTTCCAAGGAATACCACCTTTCGTCATCATAGGAAAGACACTGGACCCACTTTATGCAAATCAGCCACGTCGTGAGGAGCATCATGAGGCCTTTGATCGTTTTGATTTCAATATGAACTACGATTTCAACTTCAACTTTGATGCCTTCTGTCCTAGAGACAGCGATTTAAAGTATGAGCCAATCATGTATAAGCTGTCCATTGTATCCAATGACTTGGTTGATCAATTGAGTCCATATGGTACGAAGCCTTACGTCTCCAAACGCTTCAATTTATGGCCTGTCACGAACAACATCCATCAACTACACAATCCACAAGTGTTGGTATCATCCATGAACACATTCATCCTTGACTGCAACAGAGATTCAGATCCAAGAAACGAGCGAAGTTTACGTTTGAAATCACTGCTCCCACCACTATTTGAATGGTTTGTTCCAAAGTTGGTCCAAGATTTCAAGGTCTCATCAAACCCAACCAGGTTCACTATAAATTTGTTCAAAGATCTGAAATTCAAGGACTACATAACAGCAGAAAACATAGAATACTTCACTGACAAAGAATTCAATATTCTATTAGAGTTCAACAAACCAAACATCGTCATTGATCCCTCAAGCTCCGAGATAGTAATTCATTGTTCATGGAAGGGCGTGAAATACTACTTGTACCATTACAGAATATTGAGTTATATCCTTGGTGTATCCGTGCTGTGGCTGGGATCAAGCTCAATCTTATTTGCTACTGTTGGTGGGCTGGTAGCCTGGAGAGAAGTCACCGCTGGGAATGAAGGTGCCGATGCAAATCTCGATGAAGATGATGACGAAAATGATGACGAATCGATCATTAATGAGCACTCGATCGATGCTGAATCCACCACAGATCGAGATTTTGATGAATGAATATCTACTATGCAAAAAATTAATATATATATATATATGATCATGATAATAACAATAATGCAGGATTTAAACGTAAAATAATAGGATAACAAAACTTTACAAAATGTAGAAATGAAATGAGCTCGTAGAACACCGATGTTCAATCTTTATATAAACTCTTTGAAGGTGGAATATCGCAAATCAACATTGGACTCCAGAACCATTGATCCTCATTCTCACTACCGTAATCTTGACTCGTTTCATTGCTAATCAACTTACAATATCTTTCATATTCATCAACAACAGATTCCCACTCGTTTAGGACCTTACCTAAGATTTGCCAACCTGAGATACCTTCATACAGCATCGAGTCAGCCTTAAACGGTACATTGGACTTTGCGTTCTTCTGTCTTTGTGGGGCGAGAACTGGCGCTTTTGAAGAACTTAGCCACTGCGCCAATCTTGAGTCTTGAATGTCCAATAAATCATCATCTTCTTCTTCACTTGGCAATGAATCACTTGAATCTGTAGCAAAGAATCTAAGTGCAGAGCCAGGATTCAATGACTGAGAGCTGAAAGGTAATCTTGGTTTTTTTGGGATCATATCATCCAGCTTTAACACCTCATCGGGCTTGAAGAACTTTTTGTCAGTATCATTCAGCTTAGAGCAGAATAATGTGGATTGGAATGAGTCAGTAGAGGAGATCATCTGGTATTTGTACCTGAAGCTCTTCACCTCAGGGATCTTTATTTTTAATTCAGGAGGTGCAGGAATTGAATCCATGGATTTGATGTTTGTAGGCGTTGTTGTTGTGTTGGTATTCAAGGAGCTAATGGAGGCGGTTGATGATGAACAGCTCCTATCTGATCTTTTTGGGATGAAAATCTGTGATCGTCTATCCTCATCGGAGATTTCTGAGACTGATGAGGATGGAGAATAGCCATTTTCGTAGTATGACGAATTTCTATAACTTGGTGATGATCTTGGGGTGGCAGCAGTAGTTGACAAGATTGGTGCTCTCAAGAAATCTTCAACTGTCGACTGAGGTGGGGTTGTAGGGTTGGTGATATGCGGTGGCTCTTGAATTGTTGGAGTTGATGAGGGACTCCTCTTGAAAAAACTTAATGCACTGGCGATGATTGGAACTTTATTCAAAGCAGAAGATGAAGATGATCTAGAAACCGACGGTGAGCGTTGTGGTGATGGTAAGGAAGAAGATGAAACAGTTCTCGGTGGTTTCAATGATGAGGTTAACGATTTCAAAGAAGATCTTGAGAATGATTTTGGTAATGACGGAGATGATGAGCTCTTTGAGGCCAGAGATGAACTTGGTTGGCGCGATGAATAGCTAGAACTTGAATAAACGGCATCGTCAAAGATATCGAATGCATAAACGGTCTGACTTGAGGATGGGATGACCAAATTTGGAGTGGCGATGTTGTTCATACTTGATACCGGTTGTACTGGGGATGATAGAGATGATGATTTGAAATCTGTTGCTGATTTGAAGTCTAAAATGTCAACATATGATCTTGAGTTCTTTACCAATGATTGTTTGGTGGATACAGGATTTGTTGAGAAGTAAGTGATGATCAACTTCTTGCCGAAGATAGGCAGCGATGGCTTCAACTCAAATCTCAATAGCTGGTCATTATAATCTGAGTTCTCATAGTTTTCAATGAACAAATTGTAAGTCTCTTCGAGTTTCTTTTTAACAATGATATTCAGGCTGAAGCTTGGCTCTCTCTTGATAACTTTGAACATAATCAGTCTAATGTAGAAATGTCTGATCAATGGTTGCCAATGAATGAACAGTCTTTTCCAGGAGCTGTTAGACACCAAAAATACAGATATGTTATGTAGTAATGAATAACGAGCATCCAGAATCCAGCTATCATTACCAGCAGAGTTCTCAAGGGTATCAGAGATGGATCTCACTTGATCCAACTCATAATCAACAGGGATTAAATCCCAAAGATTGAAAAAACTGGTAAGTGCCTTTGCTTGTGATATCATGTTTTCAGTAGACAACATTCTAGTCAATCCCAGAATCCAAAATTTCCAGTCAATGGTATGTAAGAATTTCAATGATTTCAAAGATGACAAGGAGGTAGTCAATACAAAATTGTTCTTGTAATTTCCGAGATGTAGACATAACTGTAAGAAAAAGTCATAAAGAACCTCACAACTCTCTGGATTGTATGGGGAGATAGCCTTGCCTTTCATTATCAATATGCTTTCAAAGTATTTGATCATAAGAACTTCGTTCTCATCGTGATTCGCACTCATGGACTCTGATGATGAATAAATGATAGTTTGAAGGAGCTTTAACATCTTTAAGAATGAGATCTGGTTCATATATGCCTGGTAGTTCTTTCCTGAGCCTGTGTTCTTCATACTGGCGTAGAAAGCGGCCATTTCATACTTCATCTGATGATTGTTTGATTCTTTGTATTGACACATCTTGAAGTTTAGTAGCATACTGAAGTTCGAGTCAAAGATCTCCACAACATGAGCGTAAATCAAGAGACCACCTGGTTGTTGAGCAATGAATGAGAAAAGAGAATCGCTAGGGTCATCAATCTCGATTTCAGTACCAGAATTCTGATAAAACAATGAAAGTTCAAGGAAGTGCTTCAAAAAACTCTTGAAGATATCAGAATCAAAACTTGCCCATTTCTTAACCCAATTTGTATCTTTCAAATTAATGTGCAGTTCATCATATTTCTCCAGCTCTTCAAATTCATCTTCAAATTTCTCAGTTAGGCTTTCAGTGTAAAAGGAAGTGGAAACCTTTGGTGGTTTCATGCAATTAACATTCATTAGTCTTGGGCCTGTGTCGTCATTTAATTGGAAGTCGCCATGGAAATTAATCAACTCGGTCAAATGTTCAGAATAAGCTGAAGGCTTTATGGTTTTCTCACTGTGTTCTAATGATGTTATGACTTTATAAATCGAACGGTTCTTCACAAACAATGTGAATAGCAGTATCTGTGAGAACTTTGGAACAAACAAGTAACCGAATGCAAAGACCTTCCCGATAAAGGCATTGAAACTTAGGGAAATTGTTTTCAAATTGAATAAAATCCTAAAGATGAAGTTAATGGTCAAAATCAAAAGGTCTTGGTAGACTTTAGTACACGATGGGTTGATAAGCCACTCTTTTCTAGACATGAGTCTTGACAGGCACTCAAGGTAGCAAGTCCTATCGACGTGTGAGAAAATGGACCAATTCTTGAGCAGTTCAAGCAGCAATGAGACCCAGTATTTCACAAAATACATTGTTCCTGTTTGGATGAACTGAGTAACTTTGGAAATGGCATGTTGAGGCACTATATTCTGGACGTTGACGGGCAGTTGAAACTGGATATTGAACCTTAGGAATTTGAGGAGAGTTAATCGGAGGTAGTTAGCTTTAGTAGGTAGTGAGGATTTGTGTTGGAATTTTGAGTAGTGAGAAGGCAGGGACTTGTAATGTGGAGATAGCAGCTGTGTCTTGAGGTTGATTTCCTGGGAATACTGGTTCATACCAGTTGTAATAGATACCTCTGATGAGTTGGAAGAAGCCCCCGTGGAAGGGAGAAGGTTCTCTGGGAGGGAACTTAGTTTATCTGTGCTAGATGCTCTTGAAGATAGCGAGGGAGAATAAAGGTCCTTTGTGAAGGCCATGCTGGGTTTAGGCAGGACCGGGTGGTTCATGGCGGGCGCTGAGCTATGTTAAATGGAGGATGGGGGGCGCTCAGGGCCTCGTGGTAGCGCAATGTCACTGGGTTTGTGGGTTTGTAAGTTTGTGAGTTTGTGAGTTGTCTTTGTTGCTGAAGGAGGCTAAGAGTTTTAGATCTCACAAAGGCCACCAAATAGGTAAAAGAAGGAGTTTCTTGACGAAAATTGGCAAGCGAATGAGTCTGTAAAGGACAGAGGAGGAAGTAGAGCAAAACCTAGCAGCAGTGAGGAAAGGTAGTAGTAGTGAGAGGTGTCTTTCCAAGGGTGGAAAGAAGTTAGTTTACTTGCAAACTACAGAGACCTAGCCTCTTTGTTTGAACCCGGATGTTTTAAATTCAGAGTGAAATTTCATTTAGGTACCGAAAGGCAAGAAACATAAGCCCTTTTAGCGCCCAATTGGGTAAAAAGTGCCACTGATCGCACAAATTAGTCTACAATTTAAATAACGCACAATTAAATCATTAACGGCTTGTTGTTGCTTTTAAAGCCTCCTCTGAATTCCTTCTTAGTGCGCTCTAAACACCTGATGGGCTCAGCCTATATTGGGAACAAACACAGTGTCAAAGTGCAATGTGCACGTGACTATAAGCATATAACTGCAGGGTTGTTATAGAAACAATGCATTTTTGTGACAATCGGCAAAACAGCTGCAGATGAGTGGTCACATGAATAGCACGTGATATTGTTGAACCTGTCAGTACTGGCAGATTGAGAAATTGAAAAATGAAAAAAAAAAAGAACTGACATTGAACACTGAAGAATAACTCTTTCAAGTCACAGACCAGCCATCAAGACTGCGCATAAAGTTATAGAGCTCTTTACCCACTATCTGGTTTACTGTGCTCCTGTGAGATCTTTATAGCTAGTATGTCTGATAAAAGAGGCTTGGATGCCACGGTAGACGGTCCATCCGCTGACAATAACGACATAAGCGTCAAGCGCCAAAAGCTTGATAAGTTAACAGAGTCTGGTCCATTAACTGTGCGTGATGTGATTTACTATCAAAAGGAAGCTATTTTCAGACAGCTCACGCAATATAAGGCCCAAAATGGTATACTTGAGAAGGAATTGGAGGGCTATTCTAGTCACTATCAAACTTATAGAAAAAAACTGCTGGTTTTGAACGAATGGGTTGACCAATTCATTGAATTTGCCTCCACGTTGGTTGGCAGTGAAACTGAAGGTGATTCTGATGTATTAATCACCGTTGATATCGATGATGATGATGAGAAATACGTTAGTGACTTGAACGTGAAAAAGTCAAAATTGAACAAACTGATAGCTAAGCTATCTTCTAACGTCTCATCAGACCTCTCTGCCAATATTTCCAACTTGAACAAGGAGATTCATGAGATCAGATTGGAAAAGACGGAACTTGTCAAGCAAAACGAAGTCTTATCGGATAATTACAAGTCATTGAACAAAAAGTACTTAGATCTATTGAACCAAAGTGAAAGACTCAATAGCATCACTGTTCAAAGGTTTGGTGCTATCAAGAAAGAAGAAAAACAATCGGATGTCAAGAGTGAAACTCCGGAAACTTCAGCCGACCTCACTAATGATAAAATTAAAGAACTAGAACTTGAACTTGATCAACAGAAATCATTAACTGATTCACAAGAGAAGTTGATCAAGGAACAATTAAACAAGCTAACTGTACAGCAAGATGAATTAATCAACCTGAACAAAAGACAATTGTTAAACCAATCAGACGTGAAAAGCTCTCTGGAATTCCAAACCATCTCCAAAGATTACGAAGCACTGAATCTGCAGCACAACGAGCAATCACAAAAGTACGATATATTATTTGAGAAGTTTCAGACATTGGAGAAGGATTCCAGTCAATTGAATGATCTATTCACCGAGAAGTTCGAAGCAGAAAAAAAGAAAGTGTGTGATCAATTTGAAACTCTGGAGAAGGACTTGATCAGAATTAGAACAGCAAGAGATGAGTTATTATCGAAGAATTCCATCTTGGAAGCTGAGAAGTCACATTCTGAGCTGATTCATGACTTGAAACAGACTATCGAAGCTCAACAGGTATCTATTAATGCCTTAAATTTTGAAAATTTGACGCCAAAGGACGGCGAAGAGTCGGATTTGGAATCACTAAAGAAGAAAAATATCATCTTGACACAAGAGCTACAAAGCTTAGAAGCTGCTTTCAAATCGGCAAATTCCTCCAATTACAAAAAGGTGACCAAATTCCTTGAAGTTGAACAAAATTTTAACAAATTCAAAGTCGAGAAGCAAAAGGCTGACCAGAAGTATTTTAGTGCTATGAGATCCAAAGATTCACTAACTTTACAGATCAAGAACCTAAAAGAATTGAACTCTAGTTATGAAACAAAACTATCCAACTTTCAAGAGCTTAGAGACGCTACAAAGGCCGAAGTTGAGAATTTGACAGCCACTTTGGCCAACACTAACAAACTACTCAATTTGAAACAAAGGGAAAACGACCAACTATCTAAGAATTTGAATGCCATCGAACTAAAACTTAAAGATTCAACGACAAAGTTCGAGACTTTGAACAAAAGTTACGATGCGGTCTCTCAAGACCTGAACAACCTAAACAAGTCAGAGACCTTCTTGAAGTTAGAAAACAAGAAACTTGCGAACCAAAATGAAACATTGACCAAACAATTGGACCGCTACAAATCCCAAACATCCGATGAAATTAACAATGAACAATTGGACCAATTTAGATCACTTATCTACTGTTCACTATGTTCGAAGAATTGGAAAAACACAGTGATCAAACAATGTGGTCATTTCTTCTGTGATGAATGCACAAAGGAGAGATTAGCTGCCAGAATGAGAAAATGTCCAACATGCAACAAGCAATTTAGCTCAAATGATTTGTTAACAGTTCATCTGTGATATCTAGCCAGTTTAACATTCAATTCTTTCAAGATTTTCCATACTTCAATTCCTTTGTATTAATAGTCTGTTTTAATAGATGAATCAATTAATTGTAAATAAGTCACCTGTGTAAGAAGACCCTTCTGAAGACGTTGGTTATTATCTCTTGAATAGCCCACAAAAGTTTCCTAATTGAGGTTTCATAATTCTCTCGCGCTTTTTTTTTCTTTTTCTCTTATCATCGTGTTTCTTCTCAAATATTGACGCGACGAAAAAGAATATCAAAATACGCGTCACTTTGTCACTTATTAATCACTTTCCTTATAAAATTACAAAGCAATTCGTCAGTTGTTTACGTTGCCTTTTTCCTTTTCACATCCAGTCTCAGCATCAGCTCCTTGGAAGACTGACGTTCAACGATTCTCAAAAGTTTCTTAACTGGTTGGAAATTCTCTTATCAGAGTTCTCTTCTCTCACAGAGACCATTAAATGTTAAACTAATGTGTAACCAGATCGTCGTGATTAGCGTAATTCACAGTCTGTGGCTTGTAAATTATTCTCATATTTACGTTGCCCCTCCTACAGTTGACAGAAAAAATTCGCGAATTTTTCAATGAGATTTTTTTTGGCTTTTGCTTCAGTGGCAAAATTCTGTTTTGTTGTCATTTTCATTTTCAAAAAATTCCATTTTTTTTTTGCTATTTAAGAAAACAAAAATCCCCCGAAAAAGAACAATTAAAAAACGAAATTGTTTTTGGAAGAAATTCATGATTAAACCGCCGAATTGGGAAAATTGCTTGTTTTGGGGGAAAAAAGCATGTCTGAAATTAAAAACTCCATGTCAACGCCAATTCAGACACCAACGGAACCTTCCGATGCTAGCATAGTAGCTAAGCCTGCTGCTGATATCGTGAGCAAGCCAATCTCGCCTCCAATTCCTTCTCCGGAGGCTTCTGGAGAAGCTGAACCCGTCAAGGATGAAGAAACTCAGAATGACCAACCAATAGATGTAGTTGAGGATTCTTCTGACCAAAGGCCATCGGAAGTTATCAAGCACGATCTGGAAGATAAAACTGATGACAGTGAATCAAATAAGAGAGCCAAAACTGAGGAAGCTGCCGAAACTTCAAGCTCCCAACTCCTTACATCAGAACCAACAACCTCACAACCACAGAATCAAGAGTCATCACAAACACAAGCCACAGAAACTACAGAAACAAACACCATCAATACAGAACAATCTGCGTCGACTCCTGCGCTGGATACCAGTAAAATGACTCCTGCCCCAAAACCACCTGCAGAACCAGATATGGATAACCTGCCTACCAACCCAATCCCAAAACACCAACAACAATTTGGTCTACGTATACTTAAGATTATCAAAAGAATGAAAGATGCTGGTCCTTTCTTACACCCTGTTGATACTGAAAAGCTGAAGATTCCACTGTATTATAACTTCATCAAGAGACCAATGGACTTATCAACCATCGAGAGAAAGCTAAATGTAAATGCTTATGAAGACGTTACTACTCTAGCTGATGACTTTAATTTGATGGTTGACAATTGTGCTCGTTTCAACGGTGCTGATAGCGCCATTGCTCAAATGGCCAGAAATATACAAGCTAGTTTCGAAAAACACATGCTGAATATGCCAGCAAGGGAATTACCACCATCCACAAAGACAACTACATCAGGTAGAAAGAGAATCTCACAAACTCCAGGTGAATTAAACAGTGAAGGTGTTCCAACTATTAGAAGAGACTCTGCTTCTTTGAATGGGAGACCAAAAAGAGAAATTCACCCACCAAAACCAAAAGACATGCCATACGATATTAGACCAAGAAAGAAGAAGTTTGTTGCTGAATTGAGATATTCCCAACAAGTGCTTAAAGAATTGGCTTCAAAGAAGTATGAATCTTTTAATTACCCATTCTTGGAACCAGTTGATCCAGTTGCATTGAACTGTCCAACATATTTTGATTACGTCAAAGAGCCAATGGATTTTTCTACTATCCAAAACAAACTTAACAACAACCAATATGAGAATGCTGATGAATTTGAAGTTGATATCCGTCTAGTATTCAAGAATTGTTACTTGTTCAACCCTGAAGGAACAGCTGTTAACATGATGGGTCATAGACTTGAAGCCATTTTCGATAAAAAATGGCTAGACAGACCACAAACTCCACAAACTCCAAACCAATCTGAAGACGAATATACCACTGATAATGAATCTGATGAAGAACCAATTGATGAAGCTTCAGTCACAAGTCCAGCTATTCAATTTCTGGAAGAACAGTTGGAGAGAATGCAGCAACAGTTGGCCAAGCTGAGAAAAGAGGAAATTGACAAGATTAGAAAAGAAAGAGGGCTGAAGAAGAAGAACAAAAAGACCAAAAAGAGAAGAAGAAAAACTAGTGATAGTTCAAGTGTTATCTCATATGAAATGAAGAAAGAACTGAGTGAACGTATCCAAGAGCTGCCAGAAAAGAAACTAAACCAAGTTCTGACAATCATTTCGGAAAGTCTGAACTTGAAAGACCAAGGAGAAGAAATTGAATTGGATATGGATCAACTTGATAACGCTACACTCTTGAAGTTGTACAATTTTGTTGTCAAGAAGAAGGCTAAGCGTTCAAGTTCAAAACCAAATGGCTCTGTTAAGAAGACCAAAAAATCCAAAAATTTATCAGAAGCTGAACAAAACAGACAAATAGAAAGCATAAAGAAGAAGATTGAATTGTTTGATCAATCAGGCAATAGCTCTCCATTTGCTATTAATGATAATGACTCTGACTCTGATGATGATGTTAGCTCAGAAAGTTCAGAAGAAGAATGAATATAAAGACCCATCCTGTATTATGAATTCTAGTCGTAGCTTGTCACAAGTTTGTCACTAATCTCGGAAACTGTTGTCAAACTTATCATGAGTTTCTCAATGATCGCTACGTTGTTTCATGTTCAAATTTGGCACTGTCAGAGAATGACCCGTGACTTTGGGACCATGTTTAAGTCTATAGCAACTAATGCTTAGAGAGTCACCTTTCAAGAGGAACATAATCTCCCCACAACTGAACTTAGATCCTGCAGTATCACAGGACCCCTTCACTTCCACAGCGTGAGGTGAAGTTGGCGTTCAAGATCTCAAGAAGCTCGAGAGCTACAAGATTTTCACCTGAAAGGAGAAACAGGACCATAAAATAGTGAAACAGATGGAGCACTGAATAGTAGCATAACATGGGTAAGTTTCCCATTTGAGATTTTTACAAATCAGTCTTGAAAGCTATGCATTAAACACTAATACCACTTCTACTGGCGAATTCTCTATAATAATCCAGCATATCCTCTGTGATACCTCTAGAAATACTCTGCAGAGCCTTTTCAAAATGTCTCTTGTGAACCTTTCCAGCATTGACATCTTCCATGATAGCCGCAAGACCAGCTTCTTGACATAGTAGCACAACTTCAGCACCAGAACAACCTTCTGTGCTCTCTGCTAGTTCATTCAGTTTGACTTCTTCACCATCAATGGACATCTTGGCAGTACAGTTTTTCAAGATTTGTAGTCTAGCTGAGGAATCTGGTGGTGATACGTAGATATGTCTATCTAATCTCCCAGGTCTCAAAAGTGCAGGATCAATCTCTGTTGGTCTATTGGTGGCAGCGACAATGACAACGCCTTTCAATTCTTCAACACCATCAATTTCATTTAGTAAAGAGGTTAGTACATGGGAAGCGGCAGAAGTTGAAGCACCACCTTCTCTATCTGGCGATAAAGCGTCAATTTCATCAAAGAAAATGATACTTGGGGCAGCAGCTCTAGCTTTTCTGAAAATCTCTCTAATGGCACGTTCAGATTCACCAACATATTTGCTAAAGATCTCAGGACCTTTAACAGCAAGAAAATTTACCCCAGATTCTGTAGCAAGGGCCTTAGCGGTCAATGTTTTCGAACAACCTGGAGGACCATACAGCAAGACACCCTTTGGAGCAGAGACACCTAGTTTCTTGAATGTGTCGGAGGCTTCTAATGGTAATTGTACCATCTCTTTCAATTTCAATTTCAAGTATTCTTGACCACCGATATCATCCCAATGGACCTTTGGCATTTCTAGGAAGATTTCTCTCATTGCTGATGGCCTTATTTCAGGTAGAGCAGACTCAACGTCGTCTATGCTAACTTTCAACTTTGTGGATGGAACCGACAGTTTCAAACCGCGCTGAATTGTTTTCATCACGGTTTCACGGCATAATGCAACAAGGTCCGCACCAACATAACCGTGGGTTCTAGAGGCGACGTTCAATATCTGATCTTCTGACAGTTCATGACGTTTCATTCTTTCAAATTGTAGTTTCAAAATATCATGACGAGCTTCGACATCAGGGATACCAATTTCAACTTCTTGATCAAATCTACCTGGTCTTCTCAATGCTGAATCAATGGAGTTTGGTCTGTTTGTGGCGGCAACAACAACTAATCTACCAGAATCCCCGACACCATCCATCAACGTGAGCAGAGTAGCGACAACACGACTTTCAGCTTCACCAGAATCATCGCTCGTACGACTTGGTGCTAAAGAATCAATTTCGTCAATAAAGATGATGGCAGGTTGATATTTTCGAGCCTCGATAAAGATATCTCTCAATGCAGACTCAGTTTCACCCAAGTATTTGGAAACAATGGAAGGACCATTGATAGTAAGCACGTGAGCATTAGTTTCTTGAGCCACAGCACGTAGTAGCATTGTCTTACCGGTACCTGGAGGTCCATGGAGCAGAATACCTCTTGGTGGAGTGACACCAAAGTCTGAAAATAATGTAGGTTGATGTAATGGTAATTCAATCGTGGATTTCAAAAGTTCAATTTGATGCTTGAGACCACCAACTTGTGAATATGTGGTTGGTTTGGATAGACCATATTTGGAGTCTGGTTCAGTTTCTGTGGATAATGAGATGGTGGTACTGCCTCTTTTGAATAGTAATGATGGGGCAGCGAACCTTTGAAAGCTTTCATCAGGGGAGTCATTATTATCTTCGATTTTCAATTTGGATAAATCCGGGGTGTCATTAACATTAATAATTACTAATGTGTCGTAGGTCTTCTCATCACCATCGTTTTCAGCAGGGATACCAAATTTGGGAAATCTCATACCAGGGCAAACGATACCCACTTCGTCAAGCAATTTCTCCACAGTTTTCTTTGCTCTATCAGTTAAAACAACGCCGGATTCGGTTCCAACTGTGACATTTAAGGCATATGGTGGTTGTGAAGTAACTTTTGATATCTCCAATCTATCTCCTAGCACAAAATTAGTGATGGATCTCAATGCGTGTGAAACTTGTATGACATTAGTGGGACAGCCCTGGTCTCCGAATTGAGCAATCCCAAGGACACCTGCAGTATCACCTTCTTTTGTAATATGGATAAAAGAGCCCACTGCGATGTCACTAGCCTTCAGAATGGATTGGTGAAGGTACACTTTGGCAGCGGACTTATTGTTCACACTTGGGGAAGGTCTAGTGATAAATGAACGTGGAACCTTTACCTTTGGGGTCTTTGTAGCAACAGAGTCATCAGCTGACTTCTTCTTAGGAGTCCCCTTCGGCGTCCCTGGTAATTTACTGGACATCTGTGGCAAAATGAGTGAAAACTTTGATCTCTCTTTGGTAGGGCCTTTGTGTAGTGTGTATAAGTCAAATAAATTTTTAGCTCATCGGCCGAAAAAAAAAAGAAACGACTGTATAATAATTTGATCAAAGCTGTAAAGACTTAGAAAAAAATTATTGTTCTATTATTGTTCCATAAGTTTGCTCTATAAAAGGTTTCATTCAATACCCACACACAAACACACACACACACACACAAAGAGATGGGTTTCAAACTGGCACTACGGCGTGTAGCTTTCAAACAACTACTCCCATACAAAAACTACCACTCTTTAGCTGTCGGTATCAACGAGTTGAGAACTCTTGAGCCCGAATCTTTCTCCACAAATAATCAACTTGAGAAACTTCAACTCACATCCACGATGACCAAGTTCTTCGACAAGGGAACCGTTCCAGATTCATTAAAAACCAGATTCGAGATGTTGAAAAAGATGTCTGATGGCTATAATCTGCCTAACGATTTGATCTTGAAATCACTATTTCCAAATGAAGACACATTGATCAACTTGAAGAGTCAAGAGACAGATAAAGTTATCTCTGTAAGCACAAGATCCATCGAACAAATGGGATTCAATTTGTTCAAACTTGAAAAGACTCTATTTCTTATGGAAAGATTCGGTGAAGATATTGAAAATCAGGACTTGCTTTCCCACGTCCTGGAAAGCAAATTATCATCAAAGTTCATTGATGGCAGATCAACTTTAAACCAATACCTTGAAAACTCAAGACTCCTCAAGATCCCTTTCATTACGAAGGGTAAGGCTACTGAGAGATCAGAGATTATCGCCTCCAAACAGTCACTATATATAGTAATTGGATTTGTTGCATACAGACATGGAAAGGCCAAGGCTTCACAATTCATCAGAGAAAAGGTTATTTTAGGTAAAGGAGGTTTGTTTGATGTTGTTCTGAACAAGATGAACTACATATAGGTATTGATTGTTGTAAATAGTGTTAATCAATACAAAAGTTATGACTTTGTGTCTTGTTTGTAAGTTTCTTCTCCACAAAAACTGTCTTTTGTAAAAATAGCCAATAACAAACGATCTACATGTAATCACAATCATAAATGGACAAACCATGACATCTCTAATTGGACTATAGATATAATGAAGCACAGAACACAATATCTCTCTTAATCTTCTCTTGCGCTTCACCCATCTTTGAATGTAGGGCTGAATCACCAATGATCAAGGCAGCTGATTTAACTTCACGACAAACTTCATCTAATCTGGTGATAACCCTCACAATTGTACCTTCAGCTTCAACACTCAATTCCATAATCTCTTTGAAAGTCATACCTCTAGCCCACTCATAGACAACATTGGTCAGGGCGAATCTCTTTCTTTCGAAGAAATCTTGTTCTTCTGCGGTCAGTGTCACTTGATGCTTGTTGTAGACATCCATGACATTGGACATAATTTCGTTGATCTTTTGCTTACCCTTTTCCAGTCTTGGTGTGATTTTAGCTTCTTCTTCATCTGAGATTTTACCTTCATAAACAAATGCAGACAAAAGGGCAACGATTTCTTCAGGTTCAAAATCACCAAGGAAATTATCCAACACTAGTTCAGTAAGCACTAATTCCCAACCACAATTGATCTCACAAGCGACCCTACCTTTCAAGACAACGTTCAATTTCTCGTCAACAAATTCTAAATCCTTCAAGACTTCTAATCTTTGTTCATAATCTGGTAACAATTCCAAATTCTCATCTGATAGAATAGACTTCAATTGAGTAATTTCAGTCTCGATTTGATGCTTTTTATATAATTGACCATAAACATCTTTGAATGAGTCAGTGAAGATGACATGGGAGTTTTTCAGTTCACTAACGATCTTCTCCCTTTCTTCTAATGCTTCATGTAATTTCAAAGTTGCAAAACTAGAGTTTGAAGGTTCACCTAGTCTATGTTGGAATTTCAAAAACACCTCTAATTCTTGGATCAGTTGTTTAATAGCATTAGGATCACTTTTTAGGACATCAAAAATTCTAGCATTTGCAGTGGCTTTGCAAACCAGTTGGATTTTGGCCAATGGCACTTGCATAATTTTCAATCCACCGTTGTAGACAATCTTGGTAAAATTCTTTTTCACAAACTTTTCAATCTGAGATAAGAATGGGAGACCTGTTGGCTCATCAAACTCAGCTTTACCCATATCAAAAGTCAAGACAGTAAATTCAGGGATTGCTGAGAGTTTATCATCTTTTACAAAGAACCCAATTCGAGTCAGTCCTTTAGCATCAGTGAAGATCAACAACGTACCAGTTTTGAAGATCTTAGTCAGGACAGCATTACCATAACGTTCTTCATTAATCAATTTGGTCAGTTCTTTGTATCTTAACATCTTTTGGAAGACATCTTCTAAATCTTCTTCAGTATAACTGTCTTTAATCTTCAATGGTGGTAACTCTTCCAATTTTTTGGTCAATTCAACAACCTTCTTTTCATGTTCAGGTAATAGTGTCTGTGAACTATTTTCACTAAAGGAGTGTTTGATCATTTCTTCGACTCTCAAAGCTTCAATTCTTAACAAATTTAAGATCATATTGTAAGTCAATCTGAATTGAGACACCAATTTGGTAGGAGTACCCAACATGACATCCTTTAAGGTGAATTTGGATAATGGTTCTGTATATGACATGACAATGACAGTACCAGTGGCATCCAAACCTCTTCTACCTGCTCTACCAGACATTTGAGTGAATTCACCAGGTAGCAAGTTTCTGAAATTAACACCATCATGTTTTCTCAATTCACTGAAAACAACGGTTCTTGTTGGCAAGTTCAAACCCATAGCGAATGTTTCAGTAGCAAACAATACTTTAACCAAGGTCTTAGCAAACAGAATTTCAATGACTTCTTTAACGATTGGTAACAACCCACCATGATGTACGGCAATACCACGGGATAACATGTCTCTGATTGCCATGATCTGTGGCAATTCACGGTCTTCTTTCTTTAACCTAGCAACGGCTCTGTCAATAAACATATGGATCTGTGATTTCTCTTTAGCATTACAGAAATCAATACTGGTCAATGTGTTGGCATACTCTTCACAACGTTTCTTGGAGAAGACGAAGATCACAGCAGGTAACAGGGTGTTGGAGTTTAGGAAATGGACAAGTTCAACCCATGTGTTTTTGTTTGGACGACTAACTTGGAAACGGTTGTTACCACCAGTGGAACCACCACCGCGACTACCACCACGACCACCTTGAGTAGCACCACCACGGCCGCCACGTTGTTGATTACCACCTCTAGCACCGCCACGAGCACCACCTCTAGTACCACCTCTAGCAGCAGCTTGATTGCCACCACGACCATTTGTAGCAGGAGGAAGCTTTTTAGCTTCGTACATGTCACTGTATTGGTTATAATTGACATCTAGGAAGTTTCTTTCAGCATCAATAATCTTTGTCAGTTTCTTCTTACCCCAAATAGAGATTTCCAATGGAACGGGTCTCTTTGGAGTTGAGATGACATATATGTTCTTCTGTTTGGTTCTACCGACCCAATTAGCAAATTCGAAAGTGTTAGGAACCGTGGCTGACAATAGGATGAATTTGACATGATCAGGTAACATAATAATGACTTCTTCCCATACGACACCACGATCGATATCATTGACGTAATGGACTTCATCAAAGATAACAAATTCGACATCTCGAATTAAATCAGCACCTCTGTAAAGCATAGATCTTAAAATCTCAGTGGTCATAATTAGACAATTGGCTTCTGGGTTGATTTGGACATCACCAGTGATCAAACCGACATCAACTTCCTTGAAATCTTGTTTAAAATCCCTAAATTTTTGATTAGATAGTGCTTTAATTGGTGAGGTGTAGATAGCCTTGGTCATGTTTCTATTAGCCATGGCAATAGCATATTCTGCAATGACGGTCTTACCAGCAGAGGTATGTGCTGCAACAAAGACAGAATCGCCTTGTTCTAAATGATACACAGCTTCTTGTTGGAAAGTATCCAAGGTGAAGGGCCATTCTCTAGCCATGTTTGGAATCAATTCATTAAAATTTTCAATTTTATGATTCAAATCCACAACATGAGCCCAATCTTTTTGTTTCTTGACAACTTCCTTTCGATACACAGAACGACCAAAAGAGATGTCAACAGGTAATAACTCATCAATCTCTTTCTCGTATTTATTAGAAGATTGAATCTTTTCAGAGAATTTTTCCAATGGTACAGCATTTTCAGTTTGCAAATCTCCAATATCACCCTCGACTTCATCTTCATCTTCAATGTCTTTTTCTAAATCTTCTAATGCTGTATCTTGTACGTTATCAACTTCTTGAATTTTCAAACCTCTCGATAATCCTTGAGCAACGTCAAACAACCCATCAGCATCACGATGTAATAAACGACTTTGATCAGTGGCATTAGCATTTGCCATGGAGATACCACCTGGTCTAAATGGTAAATTTGAAGTAGAGCCTCTAAGGGATTGCTCCTTAGCAGCATATTGTCTTTTAATACTGATAGAGCTAGCAGCCTGTGAACTGATCAATTCAGATTGATTCAATTCTTCTTTATAGGTGACCACTTTCCCCTCGATACCAGTTCTCTTTAAACGATACTGCGATCTGGTGATTGATTTAGGCAAACAAACCATGGAGTCATATAGATCCAGTTTGTTTTGTTCAGGGATCTCCTGAACGAGATCCAATAGGTCCCATGGTAATACATTAGTAGGATTTAGGAACCTTTTTTTGATTTCAGATTCTGTGGATGCCTGGTCTTTTACAGGTGGTTCCCAAGATGATTTCACCTTCTTTGGGTCAATTGGCTTGTTGGAAAGTAATTTGATCTCAGTTAAAAGTTTAGTGATCTCATCAACGCCATCATCGACTTCTGTCATTTCTTCTATGTGAGTTTTTGTATGATGTTTGGTTATGATTGGTTATGTTGGTTTAGTAGTAATTTTGATTTTTTTTCCAATACATTTTTACATGAAAAGATCAAGTTAGTACCATTGTTACTACCATCACTTCCAAAATCACTTCCAAAACTACATAACATCACCACCAAAATGAGCATGAAACAAATACATCGCTCCTTCATAACACGTGCCTTCTCCACCACGAGAAACATCCAATTTTTAAACCAGTTTAATCGTCAATTAGCAGCTACAAAGCCTAAAGAACATGTTGTTGAAATGTTGAATAAACCCATTGGACTCACCACACTTCCTAAAGAGACTGATAATATTGGTGACAAAAGATCCATCACACAAAAGTTTAAAGATTTTTTAGACCCAGTAAAGAATAAGGAAAGACAAGCTGAGTTGGAGAAAGAGATTTCAAAGTCCGGGATGTATGATGTCTATACTTATAAGAAGACAAAGGGGAAATTCTTCATTTCTCCTCCTGCATATTGGAAGGCTGAAAGAGCACAATATTTTCCTAATTTCCATGGTCAAGATTTGACTGGTTCAGCTTATAAGAATACACTTCCTATGACTAAAGGTAAGATCACCGTTATTAGAGCATATACGTCCCAAATTGGTGAGAAATCATCTCAATCGTTCTTTAAGACCTTGGATCATGATTATTTAACACCATCAGGGTATGAAGGTTTTATAAAGACATATCCAAATTCTCAAATAATTGATTTGAACATTACTGAGAATGCATTTAAGGCCTTTTTCATCAAGATTTCTAAAAATGCTTTAAAGAAGTCAATTCATCAATCAAGATGGGATAAATATTTCATCGTTCCAAGAAAGAATATCTCTTTAGATTTGAGAGAGGAAATTCATTTGGATAATACTTATGGTGGGTTTATCTATGTTCTTGATCATGATGGTAAAATCAGATGGGCCGCTTGCGGTGAAGCTTCTGATTCAGAGAGAAACTTGTTATGGAGAACAGTGAGGGGTTTAGAAAGGGAGTACAAGGCATTAAACCCATCTGTTTAATCAAATATAATGGCATAATTTGTAAAGAAATTATAAGAGGTTGAGAATAGTAATAGTCTATATATTTCATGATTGTTTACAATTCTCTTCTAAATCCTTTTGAATATCACCATCTAAATCTTCAGGTATATCATCATTATCAAATTGAAATCCAGGTAGACCAGTCTTACTCAAATCACCTAATAAATCATCTGGAGGATTTCCAGATATTTGCATTTCTTCTAATTTTTGAGAAATGAATTCTTTATATTCTTTTGAAGAATCATCATATTCTGGTTCTTCAAATTTGGCCACAATGCTTTGAACAATCTCTGATTGTTTTGTGTAACGTTCTAATTCTTCAATTGTAATCTTATCTTTATTTTCATCAATATATTTTGGATATTTAATACTCAAATCTTTTAAAGGTTCATATAAAACAGATTTTGAAGCCAATTGATCTAATAAATCCACTAATAAATTTGATATATCAAGGTTACCCAAATCGTCACTTCCAAGACCACCACCTTCTCCATCTAAGTTTAATTGTTTAATTAAATCAGCTAATAGTTGATCAGGTTGTTCCTCTTTAATAGATTGATCAACTTTGGCACCACTTTCTTTCAATCTATTTAAAGTTGATGAGATGGTATCTTTAAGATCACCAGGTCTTGGTATTTGCTGCTGTTGTTTGGTTGTATCTGATTCAAGATTAGAAGTTGATTGTGTTTGATCAAGATTGGATAAATTCTTTAACAATGATTCAAATTGTTCTTTAGCCTGAGGAGAATCATGTTGTAATTCTTTTAAAACATTTTCAATTTGACCAGCAAATTCATCATTTTCAATATCTTCTGATTGTTTAAATTCTGTTTTAAGATCATTATTTATTGAATTTGATTTCAATTCTCGTTCTTTAGCTTCTTTTTCAATTTCATTATATGGTTTGTTTAAGATTTCATCTTGAAATTCATCCAAATAATCATCTAAATCATCTAAATCATCATCAATTGGTTTGTTATTATTGGACATTGTTTTTATAATTCTTGAGAATGATATAAATGGTTTAAATGATTTAATCGAATGATTTAAAGATATAATCAATGAGTATAAAGATATTACCAGTGAGTATAACCAATGAATATTAAGATATAACCAATGAATATAAAGATATAATCAAAGAATATAAAGAATTCAATGATTTAATCAAAAGATTCAATCAAAAGATTCAATTTAATTCTCAAAGTCTTCTGTCAATTTATTTATGTGCAAATCGCGAATTTTTCAAGAATATTCGCGGGGGGAGGAAAAAGACATTTTTTCTTTTAGGACAAAAACAAAGAAAATCAAAACTTTTATAAAGAAATTTCTTTGTAAAGAAGGTCTTAAGGACTATTAAAGGGACTAAAGGAGGACTGTTAAAGGACTAAAAGGACTAAAAAACACATAGAAAGGACCTTTTATTAAACATGTCCAACTTGTTAAAGAGTCGTTTACAAGAGGAAAGAAAACAATGGAGAAAAGATCATCCATTTGGATTTTATGCTAAACCTTTAAAAGCTTCTGATGGTGGATTAGATTTACAAAATTGGGTTGCTGGTATTCCTGGAAAGGAAAATACGATATGGGCTGATGCTGTATATCCAATAACATTAACATTTCCAGAAGATTATCCTTCAAAACCTCCAAAAGTTAAATTTCCTGCTGGATTTTATCATCCAAATGTTTATCCTTCAGGTACAATCTGTTTATCAATTTTAAATGAAGATCAAGATTGGAGACCTGGTATCACATTAAGACAAATTGTTCTTGGTATTCAAGAATTATTAGATACTCCAAATCCAGATTCTCCAGCTCAAGAACCTGCTTGGAGAGCTTTTGGTAAAGATAGACCATTATATGAAAAAAAAGTATTGGAACAAGCTAAAAAGTATGTGAAATAGTTGTTTGTGTGTGTGTGTGTGTGCGTGTGCGTGTGTGTATGTATGTTTCTTCCTCTCCTCTCATCATTTCATCATTCATTTCTTAATGTTCGTTTTGTCCCTTTGTTTTATAATCTTGATGTATCGTTATGATAAATAAGATTGTAGTATTTTTGCCACAAGAAGATAGATAAGTAGATGAGATATATTCTCTTTTTAAATAAGAGTTTGAAGTTATTTCATTTGATAATCCGATGGCTCTGTATTGTTATAAATCAATTTCCATTCAATATCAACTGCCCTCTCACTCATTCTATAACATTATGTCACTTTTTATTGTGTAGAGAGCATTGATCAAAAAAAAAAAATCAGAACTCATTAACTACTAAAGATCACCATCGACCATCACAAAACCTCGCATAAATGACCATTGAAGAACTTGAAACACCGGTACTGTTCACTCCAGAGATCTTTGATGATCTAAATGACAATGAAGTTTATACTTTATCGTATGTTTTCCATTATACCTCGTTTAGGGCTTTAAACTTCTTCACAATACAATACTAACAAACACTGTTATAGGTATGATCTTCCAACACATCCAACTTCTATTGACTGGAATGGCTCATTATTGGCTTTAGCGCACTCAAAGGGGATTTCCATCTTGACACCTATCCCATCAAATACTCCATTAGCTAAATCATTACCTTCCACTTTCCAACAAGAATGGATTTTCCAAGTTAGTAACATCCCAACTAAGTCACCAGTTACTAAAGTCCTTTTCAATTCTAAATACATCGTTGCCTCCCATGAAGATTATTCAATCAGTGTAATAGATCATATCGATGGGAATGAAATCAAATTAGGTGATGATAGGGGTCATACTAGTGATATTACAGCTTTAGACGTTAGTAATAATGGTCTTGTTGTATCTACAGCTGATGATGAAAGATTATTAATTTGGGAAAATGGTGCGATAAAACAGGAAAAGAGAGTTGGTATGGTTTCAATGGTTAAATTTTGGACAGATTCTGATCTTGATAAAGTTATTGTTGTACAAAATGATATTATTAAAGTCCTTGATTGGAAAAGTGGTGATTGGTTATTTGAAATTTATCCATTCCCATATAGCATTAACTCTAAAAACAATATCAAAGACGTTCATATCGTTAATGGTAAGATTATCGTCATTGGTGATGGTTGGACAAAGACTTATGATCCAGAAGATTTAGAAGGTGGTGCCGGTTATACTTATCCAATTTCAGAGACTTTATTATCTGGTTGGTTACCAAACACTTATCATATCAATTCTAAAAACGGATTGATTGGTGGTATTGCTCAAGATAGATCCAGTTTTTATGATTTAAATAAATTAGAACAAGTGCTTCAATTTAAATTAACCATTCCTAGTGTCATGATTGGTCCTGGTTCCATCAATTCACAGGGTATCGTTGCCTTCGTCGCTGGGAGTAGGTTGTTATTAGTGAGACCTTGGGATAGTTATGAAGCTGTATATTAAAAATGGATCCTTTGAGTGTTTGAGTTATCGTTGTGTCTCTACAGTAGAAATAGAAGTTCCAGTCAGTGGGGAAAGGAAAGGTTTAAGTAATATACAGTTTTCATCAACGTTCGTCCTTCTTATACTGAATGAATCTTGATAGATTGGTGAACACTTCCTCAGCTTTATTCTTCAGTTCAGGATTAGTATTCTTATCAACTAATTTAATAGAAGTTTTGATCTTTGGTGATAACTGTTCCAATTTGTTCAAATATTGACCCCCGATGAAAACTGGCTCATCATAATCAAAAGAAGCATCACAATAAATTTCATAAAAGATATCCAAGATCTCAACTGTCAGTTTAGATGAAAGTTTAGGTAGGTTATCTAAAGTTTGTAAGAATAAATCACCAATTTGTTTGTTTTGTGAAACATGATTTTGTAATTTGGCTGAAGTACCCAACACACCAATTAATCTAGTCAAATATTCATCTTTTAATTCATCATCAATTTCATTATTAGATAAAGTTGATTGAAACTCTTGAATCAATTGTGATACATAATTACCATCAATGGAAGTGATCAATTCAGACAAATTGTCACCGAATATTAATACAATGGCCCATAATGTACCAAATATACTAATTCTTTCTTCAATTTCAGCGTCATTAATCTCAGAAATGTTTTGCCAAATGACTTTAGTAGTATTGATCCATTCTTCAGAGATCAAATTGATCGTAATAAATAACCAACTCAAGTTGTTCAAAGCTGTTAATGCCTTGGCTCTAAATTCAATATATTTGGTTAAATGGGTAATAACTTCAGGGACAGAAGTTGTCAAGATTTGTAATAGATTTTCATCAAACGGTTGAGATTTCTTATGTTTTGCCTCGAATTCTTCACCAAAGGCTATGATTTCCACTGTAGCAGTGATTATTTCAATGGCTAAATCAATAGCTTGAAATTTTGCTCTAGCTTGGGATCTTTCCTTAGTGATCTTGTTGATTTCATCGATCTTGGTATTATCAATCTCAGTTATTAGGATTTCTCTGTTTGCTTCGATGTTGATATCTTTGATATTATTAATAGTTTTGGTGAAGATTTCCAATAGTTGTTGGTTCTTGTTGGATAAATTCTTTGAAGCTTCAAGGATTTGTAAGTTGATACCTTGGATGTAAACTCTTGATAATTCATTACATCTATCAACTTGTTCCACGAATTCGTATAATGAATGAAAGTTCAATGACCATTTGCTGTCTAAAGCTTGGATGAACTCTAATGATTGTGAGGAAAAATCATAGATGAACTCTAAGATAGCATTCAATAGAGGCACTGAAATCTTTAAATTCTTATTTGGTAAATCAATAGCAAATTCCAAGACTTGTTTCATGAATGAAACTAATGGATCAATGTTATTTATAATCTTTTGGAAAATATCATCTGAAGAATCAGCAAGACCCACAGTTAATGAGATTAAATTTTCAATATAATCAAACAATAAACCAACTTCAACTTTACTGTTTTTCTTTGGATCCTTAATGTAAGCTTCTAATGAGAACTTGGCCTTTTCAAAGTTAGACTCAATGGTCTTCCAAATGTTCTGTCTCCAAAGATATATGGCAACATCATAACCTTCTTCAATGACCAAGTTTCTCAATAGACCAAAGGATTCAACAACAATTTCAGAGCTTTGATCATTCAAAGATTGTTCCATCACAATCTGTAGCAATTTCTCCTTCAGCAGGATTTTTCTGAATTTTGGATCATCAACCATAACACTGATGGCACCAAGGGCCATAGATCTATCATTAGGAGAAGTTGATGATAGTTTATTGATTAATGGAAGCACTTTATTCACTCTTAGACTCTCATCTTGTTTCTCTTCTTTAGATTTATGAGCCAGTGGGTTGGCTCTATGGCGAGAAGATCTAGAATTCTTCTTAAGTTTACCCATCGTTTATGAATTGTGTAGTGCTTTTTGTAGGAAGATGGTTTTTCAATAATAACATTGAAGATTTAAATTTTATTGTAGGAGCTCATCGCATGAAAATTTTGAAAAAGATCAAAATGTCCTACTTCGGAAGTTTACTCCTTTTGGGAGGGATGAGATTGATAATATCATCAACGTTAAGATTAACTATGTACAAGATCCGCTCTATTCTTTCATTTGCTCACAGAGTTTACTTCTGCTCTATGTCCTTCACTTGTTCAACAATAGATTTAGTTGGTTGTGAGGCTAATAACTCTGACTTTGCTTTCAGTTCTTCAACATCTGGTAATATTGGATTACCTTCATCATCATACTCAGGAAACTGCATATCACCTCTCAAGTTCCCATCTTCTCGCAGTCTTTCACTAATTCTTTAAGTTAGTATTACTCCTTTCTGTTCATATAACTAACTGGAAAGTTAACTTACACAACGATTGGCTCAAAGAATCTGACACCTTTTGAACGAATGTTAGTAAAATTTCTTCTAACCTCTCAAATCTGATGAAAGACGTACCTGTGTAGAAGCCAACGCAAACACTCATAAGAATGGCGGAAAAGTTGAACAAATTAATTCTGCCCATATTTGTTAGTGGAACAGTAATAATGAAACACTAAATTTGAAACCAAAAGGTGTTATACATCTCTTGCAGCTTTTCATTTTCGGTAACCCATAAACATCCGGACACCAGGGTGAAATCTGGGCCTTCAGATGTCTCTACAGAAGCATTACCTATTGGTAGAAAGAGGTATTAATTGATGAGCCCAAATCAATACGCTGTGTCATACTTCAATTAGTCTTAGATTTCCTTGCAAAGTTTTATTACCACCTTTCATGGGGAATTTTTTTCTGTTGCCTTGGTAACATCGGTTGTTTAGCATAAACAAACAAAAGAATCATCAAAAAGAAAAGGAATGGGGGAGGAAAGGGTCTAAAAATTGTAGTTTCACCTTTGTAAATTTAGAAAGAGGCAATCAATGATATCTTCAATCATCATCTTCTGCATGTTTCGATACCAATAGACTTCAAACTCTGAATTCGCTACACACTACAACGTCAGTGCTAAAAAGGGTGCTAAAAGGGTATAAGAAGTATGTGTAATTTTGAAAATAACTGGAAATAGGTGACCAATACAAAGCTTTACAAAAGCCTCTGATCTAACCGACAAACGAACAAAAGAAAAGGGGGTATCATTAAATAATTGTAAATGGATATATTATAATGCAAATTTTGTAGATGTAGTGTCTTAATAGCAGACTTATAATAATAAACCAATGGCAGCAGCACCAACTAAAGCACCGAATGGAGCGCTCAAGGCCAAACCTTCACCAGATTGGGTGACAACAGCTGGAGTGGAAGCTGAGGCTGAGGATGAGATGACGGTTGAAACAGTGGATTGTTCAACTGATGATGAAGTAGGAGCAACTGAAGTGGTTGGTTCAGCAGAAGATGAAGGGGCAACTGAAGATGAAGATGATGACTCAGTAGATGATGATGGGGCAGCTGATGAGGAGGTTGATGGAGCAGCAGAAGATGATGACGAAACAACTTCTGAGGATGATGAGGCAGAAGCAGATGAAGATGATGAGGAAGCCTTTGATGATGAAGCAGATGATGATTCGTTGATGTTAGCGTTAACGTCTTTACAGGAAGATTGGAATGACTTGTAAGCAGTATCAGCATCACCGTTTGGGCAGATTGAATCCAAACAGGACTTCAAATCAGAGGACTCATTTTCACAAACACAGGCAATTTGATTCAAGGTTGAGCATTCTTGAGACTTCTTGGTAACTTGGGCAGCACAGGCCAATAGACAGGCTGGAGGAGTAGCGACGACTTCTTTGGCCAACAAAGCTAGGGCAACGATTGAGACAGTGAAAGAGCGCATTGTAAACGAAGGTATATTGAAGAAGTTGTTGTTACGACTGTTTTGTTTTAGGAAGAAAGAGAAATTGAAATTGGCTGCGATTTCGAGATCACAGTCGATCCCATAGAAGAAGAAAAAAAGGGTGGCCCAGACCAGTTTCTATGCTGGCAATTTGACTAAAAATAGAAACTTTTATTTTGGATTTCCCAATCGGGCGAGCTGCTCTTTTGGGACATTTGGAAATTAGTACAATGGTTTCACGTGACCATACTGACAGGGCCCATAACCTCATATTTTCCTTCCGCGAATTTGTTGTAATTTCTGACCAAAAAGAGGGAAATCTCTGTGGTGTAAACAATTATCAAAGAGAGTCAATCGCTACAAATCTGAAACGTTTCTTCTTGTGTGACTTACCTCCATGGAATGAGATTTGGACGATTTCCTAAATTGCTACTTATCTCATCGAACTTCGTCTCCCACAAGCTTTCCCATCACGCTAGACCACTGAGATACTGCAATTCCCTCTTTCAGCACACTTTCAACACTAATTCTCGCCTCCTCCACACTTCTAGTCCGGCATACGCAATGACATTCCAAACCTCCAACGGTATTGAGAAGCCAGACGTTGATGATAGATCTTACAAATTTGTCAACCTGAAAAACGGATTGAAGGCTCTTTTGATCAGTGATCCAAAGACTGATAAGTCAGCTGCCGCATTAGACGTCAATGTTGGTGCATTCAGCGATTATGAACATTTACCTGGTTTAGCTCATTTCTGTGAACACTTGTTATTCATGGGTACCAAAAAATACCCTTCTGAGAACGAATATTCGACTTATCTGTCAAACCATGGTGGCCATTCGAATGCCTACACTGCTTCTGAAGACACCAACTATTACTTTGAAGTGAACCACCAATACCTAGAAGGTGCATTGGATAGATTCAGTCAATTCTTTATTGCCCCTTTGTTTGATGCAAGCTGTAAAGACCGTGAAATTAGAGCTGTTGATTCAGAAAACAAGAAAAACTTGCAGAATGACATGTGGAGGTTATATCAACTTGAAAAGTCACTATCAAACCCAGTTCATCCATACCATAAGTTCTCCACTGGTAACATTAAAACCCTTGGTGAAATTCCAGAATCACAAGGTGTTGATGTCAGAGAAGAACTTTTGAAGTTTTATAGAGATCATTACTCTGCCAATTTGATGAAGCTTGCTGTTATTGGTAGAGAAGACTTGGACACTTTAGAAAAATGGGTCCAAGATAAATTTACTGATGTGCCAAACTTCGATACTCCAAAGCCAACGTTTGAAGGTGCTCCATATACTGCTAAAGAGTTGAAGAAATTGATCAAGGCTAAGCCGGTCATGTCCAAGAACAAATTGAGTCTATCATTTGTTGTCCCTGACCATGACGAACACTGGGATTCCCAAACTTCTCATTTCTACAGTCATTTAATTGGTCATGAAGGCAGTGGCTCTTTATATGACTACTTGAAGAACAAAGGTTTTATTGACTCTTTATCATCTGGTGGTTATACCATTACTAAAGGCCATGGTGATTTCGGCATCGATATTGAGTTGACTGAAACTGGCCTAAAGAACTATGAAGAAATCATCTACAACACTTTCCAATACATCCAACTTTTGAAAACTTCATTACCACAAAAATACATTTTTGATGAATTAAAAGAAGTCAGTGAAATGAATTTCAAGTTCAAACAAAAAGCTTCACCATCATCTACTGTATCCAAATTGGCAAAAGATTTACAGATGACCTACATCCCTGATAGGTTTACGTTAAGCAGAAATGTTCTAAGAAAGTATGAACCAGAATTGATCATTGAGTTTGGTAAATACTTTACTGTTGACAACTTGAGAGTCATCTTGGTTTCTCAATCAGTTGAGACTGACAAGACTGAAAAATGGTATGGTACCGAATACTCTATCGAAGATCTATCGCCAGAGTTGGTGACCAAGTTATCCAAACCAACTTTAAACTCACACTTACACCTGCCATACCAAAATGACTTTATTCCAACCAAATTCGATGTTGAAAAGCTAGACAATATCAAGATCTTGCATCAGCCAACCTTACTAAAGACTGATTCTAAATACAGATTTTGGTATAAGAAAGACGACCAATTCTGGGTTCCAAAAGGTTACATCAATTTGGACTTCATTCTCCCTGCTACTTCAGCTACCCCTTACACCACTGTTCTAACTTCCTTATTCGCTGAATTAATTGAAGATGAGCTGACTGATGTTGCATACCAAGCAAAACTAGCTGGTTTGAGTTTCCAGGTTGAAAATGGTAAAGAAGGGTTATCTGTTGTTGTCCATGGCTACAATGAAAAGGCTCCAAGCTTATTGAAATCTGTGCTGAAGACATTCAACGACTTCAGACCAAAAGAAGATAGATTCAATGTCACCAAGGAGAAAATAGCTAGGATTTACAAGAACTTCTACTACAAGAACCCATACAACTTGGTCACTCCGGTTTTCTCCAACTTGATTAATGATCGTTCATGGGCTATTGAAGATAGACAAGAAGCTTTGAACCACATTGAATTTGATGACTTCAAGAATTTCATTGGTTTTGCCCTGAAACAGAGCTTTGTTGAAGGCTTAATTGTCGGTAACTTTCAAAAAGCTGATGTTCAAGAGATCATTGAGATCGTTGAGACAACTGTCGAATTCTCGCCGTTATCAGATGGCCAAAGGGTCAAACCTAGATCTCACAAGTTGACCCCTGGTAAAACGTACAGATATGACAAGCTATTACCTGATGAAAAGAATACCAACTCATGTATCCAATACTTTATTCATATCGGCGATGTTTCTGATGTCAAGTTGTATGCTTACACTGAACTACTAGCACAGTTGATTAAAGAACCAGCATTCGATACTCTACGTACTAAAGAACAATTAGGTTACATTGTGTTTAGTGGTGTCTTGGAGGCCAGAACCGTGCTTGGTTTAAGACTCATTATCCAATCTGAGAGAAATGTTGCTTATCTAGAATCAAGAATCGTTGCCTTTTTGAAGTCTTTCCATGAAACCTTCAAAAATATGAAGGACGGCGAATTTTCTAAACATAAAGAGGCTTTAATCTCCAAGAAACTTGAATCTTTGAAGAACTTGGGCCAGGAGTACGGGAGATTTCAACGCCACATTTCTGATGGTTATTACGATTTCTTACAAAGAGACAAGATTGCTGACGTCTTGAAAGCTACTACTAAGAAGCAACTGCTAGAATTCTACGAAAATGCAGTGATCAAAGGTGACACTAAACTAATTGTTAACTTGCATCCAAAGTCTAATACAGATGACAGCAAAACTGAAGGTTTCCCAACTGGTGAAAAAATCACCGATCTGAGCTTATTCAAATCTTCATTAACATTGAGTAAGGCACCAACCCCCATTGAAAAGATTACTCTAGAGAACTTTTCTCCAAAGTTATAGATTATCCTCATAAAAACTTGACACAGCTGATCTTTTGGGTTTGTACTATGTAGTCTTATCTAATTGGCAGATTCACGGGCAAATCGATATCTTGCGAAATTGGTAGAAATGTGTCAAAAATCTGCACTTGATCCTTCATTCTTTGTAAACACATCAAAACGTGCAATTCGTGTCTTTTGAGGGTAAAAAAAGACATTTACTGGTTTCCATCCGTAGTCGCTATTTGAAATGTCAAGTGAGTGTCCAAAATCTACACTTTCAACGGCAAATTGAGCGAATACTGACTTTGCAAATACGAAGATCGCAAGGATTCGTTAGCCGCGGAGCCTGACCAGCACCTAGAAGCACATCCCGATGCTACCGAGGACCAGCCTTTGTTAGGTCATGATATAAATGCAGTTGTTCATTCCAAGTCTATTTTTTTATCCAATGGTGACGTTCTGTGGCTAGTACCCTATCTGAAGAAGTACTGGCAGGTATCAAGGGACTACTTCAATAAGAACAAGTACTTCATTATTCCCATTGGCCTTGTCTCTTTCATCCTGGCATACGCATTGATTGTTTTGGTTTTCAAAACTGAGACGGTGTACCAACGTGCAGTTATGCTAGTTATTTCTAAGCTCTCTGTTGATGGTGTTTACGATGAGGGAATTGATTTCACTGTTAAAGGCACCGTTGCCTTCGACTATGGGGATGTTTCATGGTGGTTGAAGACCGTGTTCCTCCCCATGAGTTATATACTTGGTCAATTGAACCTAGTAACTACTAAGCCAATCAAAATCTTCATTAATCTACCTGATGGGCTTGAACCTAGAACTTTCTACAACCCAATCGAGATTGGGATCCCCGAAGTCTGGTTTGATCTTATGCCTGGTAGTGTTAACTCGTTTGAGCTACCCGTAAACGCTACTGTTGACTCTTTTGACTTGGTAAGGCTGTTAGATCACTATACATACATAATTGATGGAAAGGGACTTGATGCCTTTGATGTGAATGTTGTCTTCAAAACTGGTGTTAAAGCACATAAATGGTCTTTTCCTCTTGGGGATTACAAGGCTGATATTAAAAGAAAGATCAAAGTTGAACCTAATAGCGCCCTGCTTCCAGAATACGAACTGAAAATGAATGGCGTTACCCCTACTTCTAAGTCCATTGTTGGTGATGCTGACATTCAGGTGAAGAGCATTGGGGTTCCGATTGATGCGCAGCTTTCGACCATAGACTGGGATATCTTCATCCCTGGTTGTACCCCCTCCATCGTGATTCTCAATAGCCTTCAAACAGGTCCAATCACATTTGACAGGCTAAACGATGTTGATATTCATATCAAGGCTCTGGTAGAGAAGCTATCACCAAAGTTAACGAAACTTTGCTCAGATGGTATTTCCCCAATCAACAGGTTCTTCAACAAAGCCATCGCAGATGGCACCGCTAAAGTCTTTGTGAAAGCAAGGTCTCTCTCAGACAACAACAAGAAGCTTCCCAAATGGATTCACCAGTGCTTATCCAACAGCTTCCAGCCTTTTACTATCGACACTAGTGGCTGGTCGTCTGATTTTGGCTCTCTGGGCATTTTCACCTCTGAAAGCAAACTTGTATTGCCAAATGACGAGCACCAACTCCCTACCGTTGACACACATGCCTTGGTCAAACTTAATGGCTTTCCAAGAGGCTACAATCGTGAAAATGAGTTTGTTGAAGTCAAGGAAGTCACAGGATCTGTTGAGCTTTCCTATGATGGTAAAACTGTCGTCAGGGTCAACCTTCATCAATGGCAGAAAGTTAAGACTAACGACACAGACTTGACCTTGAGCGTTTCTGGCGCTAAGATTGATATTGTTGACGATAAGCTCTCTGCTGGTTTCATTCAGTCTTACCTAGCGGGTGAAGCGTTTAACCTCACTGCGGAGATTCTGCTAGACTTCGTCGTTGCAACCCCGGTCTTTAGTACCGTCCTCCAAGGTATTGATAACTCATTCACACTACCTGTCATTCCTCAAGATAGTTTCTTGGAGTGTTTCAATTTGAATTTGACTCAACTTCTATACGATGCTTCCTCTAGTCAATCAGAACTAAAGACGGTTGCTACCATTGGTATAGAAAATCCACAATCAGTTGGTGCTGATTTGCAGTATCTAAGTTTGAATATCACCTATAATGATACTAATATTGGTACAATCGAACTTACAGACACTTCAATCAAGGAAAATTCTACCTCCACAATCATGCCAGTCCTAAGATTGACCAAAGGTGAGAACTCTACGGCATTGCAGGACTTTATAAATTCATACATTTCATCCAAAGATCCTCAAATCATTGTGAAAGGTCATGGAAACTCCACACAATCGTTAGCTGTTGCGAAGACCTTATCACGTTTATCCATACCAATTAAGATCCCAAATTTCCAGGGTCCTGGTTCTAAGCGAGAAGGGTTCATTCTAGATTGCACATTTCATGTCCTCAAATCATACGTTCAGGTCACAGTGTATAACCCATTCCAGAACCAGCCAGTTCAAGCTACCATCAATGAAGCCATTGTGACCCACAACAATGTTGAGATCGCCTATATCAATAATCCTCCAGTCTTGATCTTACCACCAGGTATCTCCACTACACCACCAATCCCAATCACATACCCTCAGGGTGTACCAAAAGATTTGCTTAAGAAAGCCATCAATGGTAATCTCGACGTGAAAACTATTGCCCAATTCAACATCATTATCAATGAGTTTTCTCTTGATTTGGTTTATGAAGGTGAAGGTCTCTCAGCAAAGATCAGATGGTAATGCTACATTTTCAAAAACTTGCACATTCGCGCCTTAATCATTTCCTATACAAGCATGACTGCCAAAATAAACACCACACAGCATAAGGCTGGATGTGTAGTTGTTTCCTTTCTATCGACATTCAGAATCCATCGCCCTAGGGCGGGTTCCAAACTTCCTATCCAGGATTTTTTTCTAGGAAACGGACATTAAGGGACTGCAATCCCATGAATGGCAATGAAATCACTTGGAAGAACGTGAGCTCATCGTGGCAAATGTTTCCATGTATAAAATACTTTTTGATTGAAGAAAGGAAAAAAGAGAAATATGTGTAGTTGGGCAAGAGAGGACAATTTTTAAGATTTTTTTATACCTGAAAATTTGCAAACTTCTGGTAGGGGACACGCCGTAATAAACATATAGGGCTCCCGGAAAATGGATAACTATAATTACAACTGAACTCTATAAGTATACAAATATGCATTATAATAATTATGGTTGATGATTTTAACGAGTCCATTGGACTGAGTTTCTTGGCCAGACACGTTTGTACAGGGACATAGCAACCACATCTTGGGATGAAATTTTACCATCGAAGTTGGCCTTGAAGTAACCATGGGTACCCAAACTTTCCTTGATGAAACCAGATCTACCAGATTTAGTGAACAATGGGACAGCTTTGTAGTATTGGATATCTTCCGCATTGAAAAACATGTAACGGATAGTGACAACGTTCTTATGGATCTTCACTGGGTGGCCCGTCAAAATGGCTCTCTTTGCTAGAACTCTTTGGTGTTCAGCGTTTAGGAATGAACCACTACCAACAAATTCAACCTTCTTTGGAAATTCTGAGGTTTGTTTGAAGAATAGAGCAGGAGCGTTGGTGAACATGACAGGGGCAATAGCAGTGGCTATACTTATAGTGTCTTTATGCAAAAATCTTTCATATTTGTGTACATTATTTGGAGTGTTTGATGCAGATGAGAATAATGGTTGGATAACTTGGCGTCTTGGACCATATTGGACAATGATGGTGTCCTTTGATGGGATTGGCTTTTCGTATTCTTCCCAAGAACTGATGGAGAAATTGACAACAGCAAGTTTTTGTTCGTGTTCTAGTAGACCGTAGATGATTAATGGGGTAACTGAAACATCTGATAATTTGGCAACAATGTATTCTGGAGCTTTGATGTAGATATTGACTTTGGTACCAGCTGTTGCTTGTGATTGAGTGACAGCTTGTTTCAAAATTTTGTTCTTGGTGGCTTTGAAGTTGGAGATTCTCAACAGTCTCTTCCACTCAGATGGAGCCTTTGGATCGTATTCATCACAATCCCACATGGTATTGTGTAAATTCTTTAGACCTCTGTACCTCTTTAATCTTTCTTTACCTGATTCTAATGGGTTTAGTTCGATTTCATCTGGGAACTCACGGTCTTCTTGTTCTCTTTCACGGTATAGTCTCAATTGTTCTTGTTCGTCTTCTGGGGATAATTCAACGAACTTCTCGCTTTGCGCATAAGTAGATTCTGGGTAACCTTCATTTTCATCACCGATGTACATGGCATCATCGTTGTCTTCATCTTCGATTACTTCATCTTCACTTACAATATCGTTTTCATCGATTTCATCTTCTAGATACCATCTTGCCTGGTATTCTGAAGTCCCATCCTTCAACTTCAATTTCTTTCTTCTTTCGTATTCTTCTGGTAGGTAATTGTAATCATATTTCACGGCATCAGTGTTGTAACTTTCCTCATCTTCCCAATCTTCCTCCTCCATATCGATCTCTTGTGGCGCTAGATCATCAAGGATGTCTTGGTTCTCGTCTGGATTGATAACTTCAGTACCTTCTCTATGTATCTTTTCAATTCTCTCAATTTGGAAGTCACCGTGACCTGGGATATGCACTAGTCTATTCGTATTAAAACCGACACCTCTGACAGTACCTTCAACTTTGATGTAACCTTCATGAGGGTTTGAGGGATCAAAAGCTTCCCACGAGGCCTTATCAGCAACTAACCAGCCCCTAGAATCTCTCCACGTGATTGACTTAGGGAATCTTTGGCATAATGTTCTGATAGCGACTAATGAATCTGAAGGATTTTCCAAATTGTAAACTTTCTCCTCAGTTGGGAAGAAATGTTTGAAGTATGAACCTAGTGATTGTTTGACATCATCTTGGAATTTTTGCTTTGGGTGTACAGCAGACAGGTTTGGAACAACACCAATAGCATGGCCAATACCTTGCAATTCTAAGGCTCTAACAATTTGTTCACCATGTGCAGGATCAACTTCCGAAGTACCTGATAGACCAAAGACAACGTAATCGGCAACCTTAGCAGCATCCAAGATGGAAATAAAGTCGTTAAAATCAGGTATTATGAACTTCAGATTACTCTTGAACTTCTGGACTTTAACAGATGTGACTGATGGACCTAGAATCATTGATGCATCTTGACCTGGTAGGGCGGCAGCGTCGATCAGTTTGTTAACAATATCTTCGGCAGTAATATCTTCGTTCAAAGGAATCACAGTGATGATTTTCTCAGCCCCGTTAGCACCTTCAAACATCTTTCTCGTCTCAGCTGTCTGTAAGATCTTGTGTTCTCTCAATTGTTTAGACAAGTTCTTACGCTCCATTTTAGAAGCACCTTTCTTTTGCTTTTGGGCATTGGATTCCTTTTCAACTTTACCTTTGTATCTGTTCTTCAAAGCCCCCTTTGATGCGTGTTTGGACTTGAATGCTTTGTGCCCATTCTTCACAGTGGATCTATGTGAGTGACCAGCCATGATGAAGCAGTGTTTTGATATGCTAATCCTGCCATAGATACCTGTCTATGTTATCGAAAATTTTCATGTCTTTAAAAACTTTGTTGTTCGGCCACGACTCATCGCTTCATTATGAGCAGATAAGCGGATTTGGTTAAAGAGTATACAGGGTCTCAAAGAGTACAAGAAAACGTTAACTTGCTACTCTCCCACATTCAAAGCTTAAGGATCACCTTGATAGTTTCTGTAGAGTCTACATGCTTTTATATAGCGATAAATTTTAGCAATGGTGACCAGAATGCTAGTTATAGAAGAGGGACAAGTTCGGGCCTCTGTAAAACTAAGTTCCATCAATGACTGTAGGATATACTTGGTCACCAACCACTCTAATATCACTTTCGGTATTTTGAAGGTCTCGTTTCCCATTCTTAATCCTCTCTCCTTGGCCTAAACCTGAAGCTCATCCAATTGTGGTTTTTCTCCATCTCAACTTTGTGTCAAAAAAAAAAAAATAGGAAGCCCTTAAAATGTCCTCCACGTGATAGTCACTAGGGCTTCCTTAAGGGTTTCAAGTTTTGTGACTGACCCGTCATTTTTCATTTAAGGAATTTTCGCGAACACGCACTTTTTTCCTTCAAATTTGTATGGAAATTTCTGCCATTCTCGTACGGGTAAGATTTCCCATAGTGAGTTCTGTGATAGTTTTTTGTAGAAAAATTAAACAATCTCAACAGCTACTTGAATTTGAAGACTACAAAGTAAGACTATTTCAATAAATGTAAGTCCATCAATGAGGGCAAATGGGACTTTAGATAGCATCGGAATATTAGAAGGGAATACCATTATAAGAACACAATAGAAAGAGTATCAATACTACCATGTTAGTCAAACCAGTCAAGTGAAAAATTTCATTGAATTTCAACATACATTAAGAAGCACCCAAGAATTCATCAAAGACTCTTGAAAAGATCCAGTTATAAAGAAAAAAGTAGTTCATCCATGAACTTATGGTTACATAAACTACGTGTCACCAGAAGAAGGCATCAGATACGTCAAAATCCTTTTCCGGACTTCTCATGTCGCCTATTGTCCCCTCAACAAGTATCACAGGATCAAGTATACTAACAATACCTTTAGCAAAATGGCTCACGAAAACGTTTGGTTCTCCCACCCAAGAAACTACGGTAAAGGTTCCCGTCAATGTAGAGTTTGTTCATCTCACACCGGTTTAATCAGAAAATACGGTTTAGATTTATGTCGTCAATGTTTCAGAGAAAAGGCCAAAGACATTGGTTTCAACAAATACCGTTAAGATGCCTCAATACAATCATTTAATGATATTTGCTACAGCTGCTTAAAATGGTTTTATTCTTGTATTAAAATGGTTTAATTTAAAAAGGTAAATTATGTACTTTGGTTGTAGCTTGTTTACCATTACACGCTTAGAGGTAGAGGCTCTAAAAATCTCGTGAAATGCTTTTAAATCGCTGTGCGTGTCGGAACCAGAGTCCAGCCAAGAGTGTAGAGGAGTGGCAATTAATATAGCATGAATAAGAACCCACCACAAACACAATTTATAATCCAAACTTTGAAAGCCAAACACCAACATGTCCGCATTCAAGTGCAATTCCTGCTCCATCCAGTTCCCCAACTCTGATTCTCAGAGATATCATATGAAAACGGACTGGCATCGTTACAATTTGAAGAGAAGAGTTGCTGGTTTAGTTCCTGTTGATGCCGCTGTATTTGCTGAAAAGGTCCAAGAGTCTAAGTTGTACGAACAAGAAGTTGATGAATTTGGGTTCAAGGTACTCAAACCTAAAGAGAACAAAAAATTGCATATTCAGCACAAATCATCTCACAGAGGGAGACCAATTGACCTGGTAGAACCAGTTTATGATAGAGGGGTCAGTCCAGCTACCACAATTGCCACTGATCTCTCTCACTTCTCACTAGGTGAGTCCGTGTACAGTCATGCTAACACTCACTCTGATCTTGACAGTAACTTTGAGACCGCATCTGAAGCTGATACTGAGTATAGTGCCCATGATGGTGATTATATCCAGTCTGAAGATTCTGATGAGAATGACGAATCCTATCTGCATGACGAACACTTTGAAGAAGAACCACTACAGCCAATTACCAGTTGTATTTACTGTGGTATTCCACACCATGATGTGGAGACCAATGTCACACACATGTTCCAAAAGCATGGTTTATATATTCCTGAAAGATCATACCTTGTTGATCTAAAAGGTTTACTGGAATACTTGATTTGCGTCATTGTCATTGATAACGAATGTCTGTGCTGTTCTTTCAAAGGGAGAAACTTAGAAAGTATCAGACAACACACCGCTTCGAAGGGCCATTGTCGCCTTCCTTATGAATCCAAAGAAGAGAAATTGGTGCTTGCTGGATTCTATGATTTCTCATCAATCGACTCTAAAGTTAACAAATCTAAGAGTAACAAGAAGGTCGGCTTTACTAAGGATGCCGATGAAACTCTGAAAGATGCGGATGAAGAGGAAAGCGATGTTGATATTGAAGATGAAGACATTAGCAATAACGGTATCAATGACAACTACACAGTTGCCACAATTGATCCTATTGACTCCCAGTTAACACTACCTAATGGACATCGTCTAGGTCACAGATCGTTGAACAGAATTTACAGACAAAACATTCACATTCCACCTGAACCATCTAATGGTCAGTTAACCGTCGCTGTTGCCGACAGAAGGTTGACGAGTGGTTTGACGTTACAACAACACAACAAAGAAGAGAGAACTACACAAATCTTGGAGACAAGAGCCAAGAGTAAACAAGTGAATCGTGATGTCAGAAGATTGAACTTTCAACCACATTACAGAGAAGAAAAACTTCAATGATTGCATATACTCATGTTAATGTCTTTATGAACACATGTCATCATCCTCTATCACCCCCAAACCCCTTTAGCACAAATGATCTTCCAGAGAGTTTGCGCACTGCGGATCTGATTTCACTTTCAGGTGTAGTCTTTTTCGGTTTCTCCTGATCCAGAGAGTCACTCTTCTCGTTTAATGGTGTCTCTGTGTATTTTGGTAATACCCTTGGTTTGGCTAAAGAAGTTCTGGTCTCCAATAGTGAAACCTCTTGATCCTTCTGTACAGTTCTAAATCTTTGCAATAGTTCAGCCCATTTGAAATTGCTTTTAGGAGATTGTGTAGACATTGAGGTTTTGTCTGTTTTCTTTGGGTCCTTCTCGAACTCTCCCAATGATGACTGTGAATGTGAAAATGTGTTCACCACACTGACACTACTCAATCTATTTTTCAAGGTGGTGAAAGCGGTGGATTGTGGCAAAAGCATCAAGATCCCATATAGACACTTGTATAAATATGGATAGTTCTCAGGTTCAAGCAGTTGTAGTCTAACCTTAGTAAAGACTGGAGATTCCAGCAATTGAACTAATATATCGATTTGCACAAGAACATTAACGGTGATTTCAAAATCAACAAAGATTAATAGCACCAAATATGCCAATTCATAAGCTTGAGCTAGCAAACATAAAGCCAGTGTGGCAGGGGCATTACTGCACCATGCCTTGAACAATGACGCGAAGAAGTCCCAATCATCCTTTTCTTCTAAGTTTCTTAGTCTCTTTCTTAGGCTAGATAATTCTGGAGCTGTGATCAAATTGTTATTCAGGATTTGAATGATGATACCAACAAATGTCGTGTCTTCTTCCTTCTCTAACACTTTAGCCAAAGTCTTGTAAACACGGACAGGATCTAGCGAAATGCAAAGTCTTCTAAGAATAAAATTTCCCCTGGTCTCCAATAACTTCGGATCATCTTTGAATAGTTTTAATAGATTCACCATGAAAAACTCAAAGCTCTCGTCATCACTTTCGTAAGCGATTTCGGAGATTAATTGCAAGTCTCTGTAAATGACCTCTTCACTTGAGTCCGAAAGAGCCTTCAATAAAGTAGTAAATGTCTCACTGTGTTCCAACAATTGTTTGGGAGATTTTTTATGTAACATCTTTAGCCAATCCAAAGCTGCAACCTTTGTAATCTCGTTCTCATTCAAGAAGTGTAGAGTCAAAGTGTTGATCGTATTGGCATAATTCAACTTCTTTTCGTCCACTGGTGATAGGTTGGAGATGAATGTTAATAACTTGTCATTGACATCTTTCGAACTTTCTTTAGTACTTGATCCATCTTGGTTAGCCATTGTTAATAGCAAGACTGATAGTAGTTTTGGCAAATACTGGATGAAACTCAATGGAGAAATCTCCAATAATGTTTCCAACCAAGTTAGAACAACCAATTGGACTTTCTCCTCAGTAGCGTCAATGTATGAGATCAAGATCTCAATGATCTTTGGGTAATCAAGGTGAACGTCTTGACCTGGAATGTATAGTTCACCATCATGTTCTTCTTCCTCTTCTGGTTCTTCAACTTTCTCCTCTAGAATCTCAACTTGCGTATCATTAGCAGTGGAATCATCAAAAGTATTGATAGTATCATCCTTTGGAGCTTCAGTAGCGTCTTCAACAAGGCCAGGTTCAGCGGTGCTTGTCTCTGGGGTGTTAATGGTCTTTGATGGTGTTGAGTCTAGGTCCTTAATGGTGATCTTGTTCTTCAGCTTATGATCACCCAACTGCTTTTCGTTAGTTGTTTTCTTTGCCTTTTCTTCTTTAACTAGTCTCTGTATCTCGGAAACTCTTCTAATCTCATGTAGGAATACATCTAGTGCCGATTGTGTCAATATTCTAACGTCTGAATGGGAATCGTTAAGGAAGCTCAACAATCCACCTATGAACGCGGGCAAATAAGAGATGACTTCTAAGTCAGGCACTGAGTTCAATAGTGTAATCCAAGAGACCAAAAACACTCTAGTAAATGGGTCAATGGTATTGATTCTCTCCATTAGCAATGGGATGAATTTTGGTAAGGAGAATGCAGTTGGGCCCTGAGTAGGTTGGATTTGTAGAGTTTGACCATTACTGTCCTTGTAAGTGGCCGTAGTAGCAATCTTGTAATCCAGTTCTGGGTGGTTTTGGATTATGCTAGTATATGAAGTGGCCTTTTCACACACGATATCCTTGATCAAACGATCAAGCAAATCAGCGCCGTTCTTAACAGATGGGTCAGAATCAGCAGCTAATTTACACAACACGTCGAACACCTCATTGAAGTACAGCAGGATCTCACCTTTAGCAACCTTAGCAATGTTGTAAAGACTCTCACAGGCGTAGTATCTTACCCTAGCATCCTGATCACCGAAACATGCCAACACAGGGTGGATGATGTCTTCCAAGTACAGCGCCACTTCGTTCTGTCCCAGGGCAATTGCAGCAGCAGCAAGCCCGATAAGACCACCGTTTCTAGCATTAGGCTGGTGCACAGCGTAAGCGTAGTCTCTTGATAGCTGCCCAATGATCGCCTTAATCTTCTCGTCTTTGCCCTCGTTGACGCTTTGTCTGATAACACGCTCCAGGTCCAATGCTGCCGCCTTGCGCTTCTCGTAAAGCCTATCACTCAGGCCTTTGGTGATGTTCTTATCTATGCAAGTGTTAGTAATGGATTTGGCTCTTTTATATTGCCACACTTACCCATTTAACCCTAGTTTTGGCAAGATATCCTATGTTGTTAATGTTAATAAACAATCTAAACAATCTTTGTTTGTCCGCGTTTCTCAAGTTTCAAGATAATTGACAATTCATCGATTGTCAGCCCCATCACCTTACCCAAATACTTCGAACATGTTTACCACGAGACGCTGGGTTGCTTCTAATACCACCAATTCCCAATTTAAAAGATTTCTGTTCACCTCAAGGCCGCTTTTCAAGGCTCACCAGCAAAATGGACAACAAAGACTTGACCAACATGAATCGCAACCTCAACAAGAAGAGAAGAAGGTATCCCCACATGTGAGTATCAATTGCCTTGGTCTTTCAATTTTCTTACTGACACAAACCAGGCACGTTTCTATAGAGAATTTGCGGGTCCTATACTAAAAGTGCTTGCCTTCACATTCCCAACTTACTACGGGATGATCTATCTATGGGAATACCTTGAAGCTGAAGAACAGAAGGAGAAGCATTCGAATCTGGACCAGCCAGTGATAACACCAACCACCGACTGACTCAATCCATGAACTTGTTCAATGATGCTTGGCAAACTACAACACTTATGATATTATACGTATATCAAAACCAATTATGACCAGCATTTCCTTGCTATGAATCCTCATAAAACAACAGTGTTAAACATATACAAAAAAAAATGTAATTAAATCAAATATAATCGTAAGGATACTTCAGTATCATGTATGTTCAGATTACCCGATTGGCGAAGAGCGCTTATAATTGAGCATCAACTTGAGCTTTTAATCTCTTTTCAACAGCTTCCAAGAATTCAGTGGTGGTGACATATGAAGATCTGTCAGTCTTACCTTGAGCTAGAGCCAAATCTTTGGTCATAATGCCGTCAACTTCAACTGTGTCTAAAGTGGCCTTTTCTAACAAGTTGGCGAATTTGACAACATCTTCAGTACCGTCTAATCTACCTCTTTGAGCAATACCTCTGGTCCAAGCGAAGATGGAAGCGATGGAATTGGTGGAGGTTTCCTTACCTTGTTGGTGTTGTCTGTAATGTCTGGTGACAGTACCGTGGGCAGCTTCAGATTCAAAAGCTTTACCATCTGGAGTGACAAGAACTGAGGTCATTAAACCCAAGGAACCGAAACCTTGGGCAACGATATCGGATTGGACATCACCATCATAGTTCTTCAAGGCCATGATGAAACCACCTTTAGATTTGATCATTTGAGCAACCATGTCATCGATTAATCTGTGTTCGTAGTAGATACCTAATTCTTCAAATTTGGCCTTATATTGTTCATCGTAGATCTTTTGGAATATATCCTTAAAACGGCCATCGTATTGCTTTAAGATTGTGTTTTTGGTGGATAAGAACAAGTTCAGTTGCTTGTTAATGGCTAACTTAAAAGATGAGTGAGCAAAACCTTCGATAGATTCATCAGTGTTGTACATGGCTAAACCAACACCAGCACCTTTGTAATCATAGACTTCTAGGGTCTTACCTTCAGAACCATCAGTTGGTTTGTAGACTAGTTCCAATTTACCTGGACCTGGGATAACGATATCAGTGGCCTTGTATTGATCACCATGGGCGTGTCTACCAATAATGATTGGTTTCTCCCAACCTGGGACTAGTCTTGGAATAGTTGGGATGACAATTGGTTCTCTGAAGACAGTACCACCTAGGATGTTTCTAATGGTACCATTTGGAGATCTCCACATCTTTTTCAGACCGAATTCCTCAACACGGGCTTCATCTGGGGTGATGGTGGCACATTTAACACCAACACCATATTCTTTGATGGCATTGGCAGAGTCGATGGTGATTTGATCATTGGTGGCATCTCTTGATTGGACACCTAGATCGTAGTATTTCAATTCAACATCTAAGTAAGGCAAGATCAACTTGTCTTTGATTCTCTTCCAAATGATTCTGGTCATTTCATCACCGTCTAATTCAACAATTGGAGTCTTGACTTTGATTTTGTCAAGGCTAACAAAGGAGGAGTGGAATTGACGGTATGAGGCAGCATTGAAGACTGGGGCTCTTAGTGATGTTCTGGCAGCAGCTTGTAGGCGTAGCATCTTAACAAAAAAATTGATGATGAGCTTGTGATAGAGAAGAAATATGGAAGAGTCACAAACTTTCGACTTTTATTTCGACATGAAAAAAAAATATTGTACCGATTTCGGAGTAGAGAACAGATGATATTGTCCGTTAAAGGCCCAAGGGTCAATCCTACCAAACCTGCGGCCCCCACGACGGAGTCCTGCCAATTTACAGCCAGGGCCGCCGGACACCTACAAGCCACCGCGAGTGTAATCTCTTTTCCCATTAACAATACTGTGCTAATGTTGATAAATATCCCCAACACCTCTTTCTGAACCTGTCCAATGCCGCAAAATCTCCACTAATTGGCAGATTTCACGGGTATAAAACCACCAAATTTATGGTTTCCAGCATGGTACGGGGCGCATTTGGCGCGATTACGAGAATTTGGTGGGGGATGATATGGTGTCTGGGTGTTGTGAAGATAAGGAGCATTTTTTCTTGTGATAGTTGCACTAAAAACGAATCTTTTGAGTCTTTGTTTACCTTTTGTACCATGGGCGGCTAATAGAAATAAGCACCATCATGGACTTGAGCCAGCCTTTCAACAGTTGCAGTGTGTGCCACGTTGATGGGAAGAATCATAGACTCTTTTTGACGTCCTGTGCACACATCCTATGCGAAGAACATGCTGCTAAACGTACTTAGAATACTCTGTGTGTTAGTGAGTCAAGAAACAGTGCCTAACTTTTGGATATAGACTCTCAGAACCCCTCCCACCTCACCAGTGCAAAGACGAGGTGCTTAGCATGTGGCAAGGACTATGTTACAATCTTGAGGATTGATCAGAGACTACCCGCTGAGATCCAACCATTCTTCACGCCATTCCCAAGTCAGATTGAGCAGTTCTTTGCCGTGACACAATTCCAATATGTTGGTATGTCTGAGAAGTTGATGTACCAAGAAGGTGTGATAAATAAGCTAATGGCAAAGATACAGAAACAAAAGGATTTGTTGATGATAGCTAAAGAGAAAGTGTCACAAGTTGAAAGTTTGGAGAGTAGAGTCCGTCAATTAGAGCAAGAGAACCAATCATTGAAGTCATCAGGACCGCATAGAATATCTCGCCCAATGGAGCGTCATGCTTTACCAACGATTGATCTCACATCAAACAACTCCATTGAGAAAGAACTAAACCAGAAGTCATCCGGTGTAACAGACTCATTCTTACACGAGATAAAGAAGAGCTCTTCCCAAAAGGTAACATACAAACCATCAAGATCCAACTCAACAAACAACGACTTTGGTAAGAACAAGATTGCCGAATCCACAAACATCATGACCAATGCACCCCTAAGGTCTATCCCCATTGGATCCAAACTACAGTCCGTTGATTCTTATAGTAGAGGCCAAACACCAAACACTGTCTCCTCAACATACAGTAATGGCTCCTGCAATACATCCTTTACCTCAAGCGCATTTGTATCACCACGGGTGATGACTAAATCACGGCTGGGCCATGAGAATCGTGTTGCAAAGACAAGAGCTTCAACATCACAGATTGCACAAAGGCTCTCGGCCCATATGAAAATTGGCACCTTTGATAGGCAATCACAAAGCAGTAATGGGCTTTCGATGCAAAGGCCTGGCAGTTCTTTCAATCAGCATATCTTCAAGAGACGTTAAAGTGGGGTCACCACATTAGCTTGTATTAAGATAATATCATGTACTTTGAGTCACTAAACAATTAATTATCGCAGTAGTAATCAACCAGCTTTCTTTGTGGTGGACTTAACTTATCAAAAACATCATTATAAATATCGTTGTTGTTGCTATTGTTGTCATTATCATTATGAATTTCAAACTTGAATTTGTCATCTTCCTCTGTCTTGATCTTATTACTCTCAATCAACCTCTTCTTGCATTTAGAATAGACAATTATTGTCAATCTTCTGATTTCCACTTGGTTATTACAAAGAAACTTGAACACCACAGAGTCAATCTCTTTGATGTCTTGAGACGTTAATGATTCTTTTTCAATAGTCTTCGTTAATGTCAATAGTAAGTATGAGGTCAATAGCGTATTAGCGTCAGAAAATTCCTTCAATGAGTCACAGCAACTCTTCATGATCTCAAATCTAATGCTTGGAATTTTCAATTCAATCAAATCATCAGCCAACTCATCAACCGAGACATAAATCTCATTATTGAAGTCTTTTAGGTTCTCAACCACCATCATCAAGATGTTCCAAACGCTCAATACCTCATCCAATGTGATCATATCTTCCAAATATTCATTAACAATGAATAATTCTTTGAAAACAATCAAGCCTTTAAAGCAAAGTTCTTTGGTGATGTTCACACTAACATTGAAGTAACGAATCAAGCTAGAAAGGATAGAGGCAAACCCACCATCTCTAATCCAGGCTAACAATTCATTATTGTTGATGGCCAAGTGTAAGCACTCAATTAGATCATTCATCTCTTTGTTTGAAATTTTATCAGCGCGGAACTTCTCAAGCAATTCTAAAATGGAATCAATGTGAACATCAAAATGGCTAGTTTTCAAAAGTGTATCATATTTTGATCTTTCCAAGTCAAACAATTTCTTTCCCGCTGGAGAGACTACATCTGATGGAACATCTTGGAAGATCTCAATTCTCTTCTTAGACTTGTTGAAGATAGGATCAGTTTGGTCAATCAGATTGGTTAAGGACTCTCTATCTGGAGATTTGAATGGTGTGGAATCTCTCTTTTGGGGAGAGATGTGGATTTCACAAATCTTGTTGGTCAAGTTTCTAGTGGCATCGTCAGTTGAAGGGTGAATGATACTATCTTCATGTTTATCCAGGAATGGTGAGTCTGCAGTTTCTGCTATCAGTGATGGGAATATCTTGGCTTCTTCAAGTTCTGGTGAGAAATCTTCTATGTCTTCTTTGATCTCAATTTTCTCAGTTTGGTCCCGAGATGGGCCTCTACTGAAGATGTCACCCATATAATCAACTTGAACATTTTGCTTGACCTCAACTTTCTCGTCAACATCCATGCTATCTTCAACAGTCACCAATTCAATACCACTTCTAACCTCAGGAGTTTGTCTATCCCCATCGTTGGTCTCACCCTCTCTGGCCTTTGGGATGATCATAGTCATGTCAGTGCTAAAACCTGGCTTGATAGAAGTTGTTGGATCTGATGGCTTTTGGTTCATAGGATTGATCATTGTCATCTCGTTCAACCCATGCTCAGTGAAGTTTTCCATTGATCTGTCCTTGATATCATCTTTGAACTCTTCGATGATTGAGTTAATCTTCGATTTGACATAAGCACTTGATGAGTCTAAAATTTCCAGAAAGGCAGATTGATCCAAGGTATAAAGTTGGACAATAAGCTCATCATATCTTGGATAGTCACTTATACACAATGGGAATGAACTGACACAGATATCTCTTAGCAACTCAATACTTAAATTGTCGGTTTTTTCAGAGGTGATTCTGTACAAGTTTTGGATGGCATAATCAAGAAACAAGTTCTTGTACTTAATGTGAAACATGGTGGATGGTGCACTGTCAAACTTCAAAGATTCCAACGATTCGATCAAAGAGATCAGCCCTCTTACAATCTTTTCATCCTCGAACCTCTCGAGTAAAGGTTCTAAATTTTCCTTGTTGACCGCTAGAACTTCGATTGATAGTGTTATGTTCAGCAAATCATAAAATCTAGGTATTGACAGCAAAGGTTTAAGTAGTGATGAGTCAAGAATGATTAGTTTGGACAATGGTGATGATAAGTCTGGGATAGCTACATCAGAATCCAGCATCGTCTTCAAAGTTTGAATGCCTTCAACTCTTTCTCTTGTCAATGGTGATTTTAAAAGCACTTTCAGACGGTTAATAGTCTCATCATTCTCACTGACCTTCTTAATTTCAACAGTGTTTTCCCTAGAACCTGTAGACCATCTCTCATGTCTCAATGAACCTTTTGACGGCTGTCTTGGTAGTGTTTGCTGCTGTGTTTGTCGATATGGAAATGAGTTGCCAGCACTTGAAGCACGGTTCACCCTCTGGGGCACGCCGATTCTTGCTGGTCTTCCGAGTTCACTAAATGTCGAGGATGGTTGGTCAAGTTCCCTTACTGGTTCAGTATTGGTGGGCTGAGGTGGGCCTGAAGTGGACCGTCTATCTCTCCTTTGAGCAGCTACATGCTCTCTGAAGGATTGTCTCTCCTTCTCCGGTTGAGGAGCGCCTCTAGTGTCAGTGGTAGCAACATCTTTAGGTTTAGATCTATCCAATGCCTTCTTTGCGCTAAAGGGAAGCTTAGAGTAGATCTTATCAGCAACTTCTGGAAATTTTCTGTATAGAATCCAATAGGTTATTCTCATTGACTCTCGGACTGTGACATTTGGTTCAGTAACACCTTTGAGAACCCAATTGGTAACGGTTTCTAGGTTGTACTGATCGAGTTTTGAGCCATGCTTCAATAAGTATATTTGTAAGAAAGTGGATGAATAAAGTCTTGGTTGAATGTTCTTCTCTTGAAATAAAGCAAAACAATGGTTGAAAAGTTTGTTGTTAAAGCTAGTATTGATGAGAAGCACACATAAAGAACCAAAAGCGTTCAGTGACGCAATCTTCTTGGTAGCAGATGTCAAGGATGCCAATGGTTGGAACAAACTTTCAGCAATAGGGTCGATGGTCTTCGACAAATATGCAGCTAGTTCCTTCACAAGTTGACAACCATTTGATGATAACGTGGTACGTAGTGATGAGATGGATTTGAAGATACCATCAGTCATAGTTCTCGTGGCCTGGATAAGTTCGTCTGGGAGCTGTTCAGAGTTTCCAATAATCAGTGCTCTAAATCGGATAATATTATTCTCTCTTTGGTTCCAGTTGAATTCAGTTTCTTTACCTTCGAATGGTGCTAACAATGCTTCAACTTCTCTCAGTAATTCAGCGCCAGATGATACAGATACAGGGGCAACAGACTCGCCTAATTTAGCACTCGGAATTTTAGATAATAAGTCAGATAGCTCCTTGGAGGAGCTCAGTGACGGTGTGGAAATAGATCTCTTAACATTTGGTACTGATGATACTGACCCCTTCTGCTTGGCAAGGTTACTGTAAGAATCGATAGTTGTCTTCTTCGTCTCAACAGAGTAGGATCTAGCAACACTCGGATCTATATCAACCAACAATTGCTGGCCCTTTCTAGTATCAATCTTCTGGGTCTTCAATTCACTCACCAAGTCTTGGATCTTGCTCTTATTCAACGTGTAGTACTTCAGTAGTAGCACCTCGACGTTCTTTACCACCTCTGTAGAATCATCTCGAGTCAGATTTAACAGATTGGGTAGAAAAGATGGGAAATTAAAGTTTTTGTTCAATTCTATCAAGTCTGAAAGAAATATGATAGACTCAGATCTTATTCTTTGATTAGAGTGGATCAAAGCATTATCTCTGATGTAGTTCTCCACAATCGTGGGAGTGGCTAGCCAAAATGTCTCCAATGTACTCTTGGCCTGAGCCTGAAAATTGACCTTTGGATCCAGGAGTCTGTTTACAAGGATAGGGAGCACAATCTTAGAGCTATTTCTTAATGAATTTGGGTCCTGCATGCCAACTCTCTTCACCAAGTGGCAGACGGAACTAAATGCCAAAGAGGACAGTTTGAACTCTAAGGACTTGTTGGCAATCTTCAAAGCCTCAAAGTAGCGTGGTACCTGATTCAAATCCACAAAATCTCGCTTGATATGTGCCTTTAGCTCTGTGATGATCCGGCATTTGTAGTCAGTGTCTATGTGAGAGTTAGTATCAATCACATGGTGCAAAGGGTACTTTGGGCTATTATAGAGCTCTAGAAATAAGTGAAGGGTACCTACCGTATGTGTTACTCAGTATAATACTGTACAAGTCGTCCGCACTGTGTTGGAACATGGCGTCTTGGGGAGTTTCTATTGTTGGTGCCACCTGGAGTTTTTGTTTACTTTTTTGGTAATCTCTTTTTTTTTGTTGTTGTTTTCGCGTCAAAGAATAAATTGGGGTTCATTTGTGAGTGATGATAGTAATAGAGACTGATTAAGGGCCAGCTTTAAGATACATAAAAAATAGAAAAAGTGTTCTTACTCTGAACTTTCTTTACTTGTGAATAAAGCTGCTGTTTGGCCGAAGGTTCGGCCCTTCAGCTGCCCTTTTTGGTTGTCGAGATATTCACATAGTGATGTCTTGTGGCCATCACGGCAAGATCGATAGTTTTTGCTTCAAGGCATAGAAGCACCACTTTCAAGGGCTGGCTGGGACGAGAATAACGCCTATTTGCTAGTAGTATGGTGGTGCATACATGTTTATAACTCAGTTTTTAGTAAAAAGTTCATGAAATATAGCCTTGTGAACCCTCTTTCGCTTTTTGATTCCGCTCTGCGAAAGTTCTGAAGTACAAGCTGGAATGTATGTGCAAATGAATGTTATAAAGTCTACTAAATCGTATATTTAGCTGTTTATATGCTCGTCTCTCTTTTTCCAAAACCTGATAAACAACCCAAAATCGTAAGATAACCTCAAGACACCAGCCAAAAAGAACTGAAACCATTGCAAGTTCTTGTTAGCTAGGTATCCACTAACAGTTGGACCCATTGCGTTAATCAAAGTCTTTGAAGCATTTATGAACCCAATAGCAGCTGTTCTTTCGTGTGACTGCACCGTAGTTGAGATCAAGACGTGCTTTGAGGGTAAATCCATGGTTCTCACAAATGCTCTAACAGTGAAAATTATCATCATTGGCTTTACTGGAAACGGTAGTGAGTGTAATAGTAATAACAGTGAAGAAGTCGTATGAGTGACTAGCATAGTTCTGATTGGACCATGTTTCTTGCAGAAGTAAGTCCCCACAATTGCACTAATTGCACCAAGGAAGGAACCAAACCCGAAAATGTTACCCAAAGTCACATCATCTAGAGTGTAATTGGTTTTAAAATAATACACTGTCCATGATTTTGAAGATAATGAGAAACCAAAAGCATCGATGCAGATCAAGGTTGTCAACAATAGCAAACTGGCCAGCGACTTCTCTGAAACACCAGGAAGTAAATATCTGAAGATTGAATTGGATTTCTCTTGTTCCAGAATAACACTAGTATCTTCTCTTTCTGATAGTAAACTCGACTCCTCAGACGTAACGGTGACTTTTGCTGCTCTTGCCCTTAGACTAACGTCGTGGTGAACCTCAATTTTCTCTGAGAACATAAATGATAAGGCAATCATAAAACTTGAAATTATCATGTACAGAGCGAAAACACTGCCAAAGTCCTTTCCGTCCCTCACAAGATATCCTACTAAGAAGCTCCCTAGACCAGAAGCAAGGCCACCACTGAAAGTATACCATGAGAACACATCTGATCTCTCCTCATACTCACAAAGCGTTGACACTGCACTTTGTTCAATTGATCTGAAAGGACCTGCTTCGCCTCCTGATGGTGTGATAATACCCAAAGTCATAATTAGTGTAACAACTAGGGCGTTTTTTGTCGAATATAAGGCAGCACCTGTTATCAGCATCAAGAATGATGATAGCATCAAAACCTTACGACGACCCGACTTGTCAGAAACCACGGCGAATATAAATGAAAGCACCAAATCGCCAATGATTGTTAGCGTCATTATAAATCCAATTAAAGTCTCGCTTTCAATTCCCACACCATCTTTCAAGTACTGAACTAGAATTAATGAGATGGCACCAAAAGCTGCCAGTCTGATACACCGAAGGCCAATTAGTAAATGAACGTCTCTTTGTGCATTGTAAAGGGTCACAATACCCGAATGATGGGCCAGTTTTCTTAAAGGATTAGCCATCTTGGGGAGATATCCATATTATGATCGCCTTATTATATTTGCAAGCTTAAGGAGCAGTTGTGACACTTTATCATCTATTTTTCATCTCTATGCAAGATTCTTCTGATTACCGGAAGAGGACATAAAGCCGTTAAGATAAGGTCTGAGAATTTGATTCTACACAAATTAGTACCATATAAATTTGTTTAAATACACGTACAAGGTACCAGACTTCAGCACGCTGCAAGTACATGACAACTCTCATGGTTTATGATGGATTGTATAATCATGTCAGCCGGAAGAAAGAACGAATTTTGACACCAAATCGTTTGGTGGAATTTCCTTGATCGCTAAAACTTCCCAAATGGGCCGAAGAGCAAACACAAAACTAAAAATAGTGAAATCTTGCCTAAGAAGGCGGTAACATGAAAGAACTACCCAAGTTATATTATATTGCATGATCGCCTCTATATCTGGGGCATTTTTATAACAGAACCTGCAAACCTGAGGGGGATTAAAAAAAAGATAAATCTTCCGATACGGGGAGTCGAACCCCGGTCTGCTCGGTGAAAGCGAACCGTGCTAGCCGTTACACTATATCGGATTTTAATAACTTCAAAAATCGCATATTGGCTAGATTGTTTCATTTAAATGAAAGCACGTGACCAAAATTATTAGTTCTCAGCACAATAATGATGAGGACTTAAAAGCCCTGTCAATTAAAGGTTCTATTTTATACCTCCAACAGGAGACTGCGAAATTAAAGGAGATATCTGAAATTCTCGACAAAGACAAGCTGTGTATTATTGTTTTGGGATAATAATAGAGTATATTGTGAATAATATATCAGAATGTGAGTACTATAGGAGCAAGCTTAATTACATGCACAATTACCAAAAGTGCTACTTATGAAAGATTTAGCCTAGAAATCAGACATTCTATTGAATAGAATAAGCTGTAAATAATAAATATAAGCTGATGGATAAAGATCCTTATATAATTATTAATTTAACGTCGTAAGATGCAAATGGACAGTACAGCTAGTGTACATGAATGTAGGGCATTTGTAACTGTTGTAAATTTGCCGTTTGAATTGTAAACATGCAGAGTTTACTAGAGAAGCACTTTTAGCAACAACAGATCAAAATATATAAAAAGATTAACTTATGACTAGATACGAGAAATATGAAAATATAAATAGTTGTATTGAAATGACTATAAATGCTAGACTTTCGAAGATAATTATTCATGTAGTTGAAATTTTGGTAAGAAAATTCAGCTACGTCAATAAATATATACCAAAAAATTAAAAAAAATCGCGGTTTTTTCGAGATCATGACAATTTAATTCAAGGTTGGAGCCTAGCAAAAAACTTTTCCTCTGCAAGAAGTGATTCTAGATCACCTCTAGCGGCTCGTGATATTGTGCCCATTATTTTGTCGCAGCGTGGTATCAATCAGGATCAATCAGGACCAACTGTGTTGGAAGATTGCTGAGGTCAGTGGGATCATCAAAATTATTTTCTCAAATGTGTTATTGGTGCTCGAAAATTACTTGTGGTACCAACGCAGTCGTTGATTAGACCAGAAAATGGGATGTTGTAGTTTCTAGTTGGGTGAGAAACGTGAGAGGTGATATAAGCATTACATATTCATATGTTGTTTTTGTTTTTTAACCAAAATAACTATTGAATATTTAACTTGATTATGCTTGAAAAGAATGGTTCTGTGAGAATTAAGGTTTTTAATTGCTTTAGCTCTTCTCAGGTAGTGTTCTGCGGGACATCTTTCTGAGGAACAATAAACAGTGGCAACAAGTATATGAATCAACTTGGATCTTTCCAGGTTAGAGTCACAACTAATGTTACTCAGTTTTTTTTGCACAGACCTCAAAAGCCATGATCAAAAACATTGACAATGTTATCTACCAAGTCTATGTATAAGACCAGCACTGGCATTAGCTTAGTTTATAACAATGTTTAATTTCCATCACACACTAGTGCTTGTAAACTGAGGGAGGTTTGTTTCTCTTCCCATTCTGTTGCGTGGAAAAACGCGGTCGCGTAGACTTTAACTAATAATCATCGCGAGGGTTTTGTGTCTGTAATATTTACAAGCAAAGCCTGTTAAACGTCACAACAGATGTCTATTTCAAGCCTTGATCAGAAGGATATCCATAGAATTACTTCTGGGCAGGTCATTATTGACCTCCCGACTGTTTTGAAAGAGTTAATTGAGAACAGCTTGGACGCCAATAGTAGTAAGATAGAGATCAATTTCAATGATTATGGGTTAAATTCATTAGAGGTCGTTGATAACGGTGATGGTATTGACCCTAAAGACTTTGAATCCATTGCCTTGAACCATCACACTTCCAAATTATCCACATTTGAGGACATCACAAAGTTGAAGACGTTGGGGTTCAGAGGTGAAGCTGTTAGTTCATTATGTTCAATCTCTTCAGTGATGATAACGACTACAAGCAACCCACCAAAGGCAAACAAGTTGGAATTTTCAAAGACTGGTCAATTGCTGAAAAATACTATTTGCTCAAGACCTAAGGGTACAACAGTTCATATCTCTAATCTATTTGAAACTTTACCAGTGAGACAAAAAGATTTACACAAGAACATCAAGAGAGAGTTTGCGAAAACTTTATCACTGATTTCCAACTACATTATCATTTCAGAAGGTGTCAAATTCATCGTCACCAATGTTACTAAGAAAGGTAAGAAACAAAAGCTTTTCAACTCTCAGGGTTCCATCAGTATGAATGACAACCTATTGGATATCTTTGGCTCCAATGCCTTATTCGGATTAATCCCACTGGACATCACAATAGACCTGAATCAGAAGAAAACGAGACTTAAAGTTGCTAACCATACAGAGGATTACTCCATTAAGATTTCTGGTTTGATTTCACAATGTTCATTCGGATTTGGTAGACCAATCAACGATAGACAATTCTGGTTCATCAATAAAAGACCTGTCAGCCTAACAAAGTTTTCTAAATTGATCAATGAAGTTTACAAAAGTTACAATCATTTGCAATTCCCAACATTGGTCTTGAACATTGATATGAATACTGAGTACATGGATGTCAATGTTACACCTGATAAAAGAACCATTTTAATTCATAATGAGACAGAGATCATTGAAGAGTTCAGATTGAAGTTGGTCGAATTCTTTGATGGATTAGATCTAAGTATCCCTAAGAATGATTTCCAAAGGGGTATCGAAACCTTTGTCTCTAAACCCAAGACTTCAAATGATGAGGCTGAAGTTATAAAAACTGGTACGCTGACAGAGAAAGGATTCGCCTATTCTGAAGTCAATCAAGAGGGGGTAGAGGAAGCTTCTCAAAAAGAAGTCACTTTAGATGTACATGGCGATGATGATCAGACTACTCAGAACAGTGAACATGAGGAAACTTTATATGAAGAGCATGTTGAAGATGATAAGGATAAATCTGGAGCCCAACAGAGGTCGAGTCCACATAAAAGACTGTTTGTTCCTGAAGATGACTCGTTATCTCTCATGGATATCAAAAAGCTAAGACAATCAGCTGCAATGGACTCAAGTCATGAGGTTATAGATGAAGACTTAGAAGATCTTAGTGATCATGATTTTGCTGATGTTCAAGCTCCAAGACCGGCAATCCGTCAAACCCCATCAAGACCTTCACCACTATCATACCGTAACAAACTTACCAGCTTGAAAAATCTTGGGTCGTTTAGAAATGGTGTCACCGCTTCCCCTTCAAGCTCATCAACGCCCATCAAGAGAACATATCAAACGACATTGGAACCGGTCATAATGAAGGTTGGTGAGAAATCATTAGTCCATAATGCATACATGAAGGATGACAAATTGAATTTTGATGATTGTCATTGTGATGATGAAGATAGCGTCGGGTTTGATCATTCTAAGGAGAGTGGTAACGAAAGCAGAACTGAATTGGTTGAAGATGATGAAATCAGTCAATACTTGGATGATATAGCAAAAACGCAAGCAAGCATTCCTAGCACTGACCAAACTGACTTTATGGAGATTCATGAAACTAAAATACCAGTAAAACGTTCTTCTGATCAGTCACAAAACTATTCAACCACGGTTAAGCTACCCACATCTTTTGCAAAAGCAGACTTTAAGTCAACTAAAAGCACCAAGGTCAAAGAAGAGATGAAAATCGATAACATTGAGGATACGGAAGAGTCTGAGAAACTTCTAACTTTGAAGGTTTCCAAACAGGATTTCAACAAGATGAAGATCATTGGTCAGTTTAATTTGGGTTTCATCTTAGTTATTAGAGATGGTAAAGATCTATTTATCATTGACCAGCACGCATCTGATGAGAAGTTCAACTTTGAAGACTTACAAAAGCACACTGTCTTTCAAAGTCAACCGTTGTTCAAACCAGAGAGTATTGATCTCAACTCCATTGATGAACTTGTCGTTCTGGAACATTTGGAAACATTTGAGAAAAATGGGTTCAATGTGAAAGTTGATCTAAATGCTGGTCCAGGTGAAAGAATCTCACTTGGTTCGTTGCCAATTTCTAAGAAGACTGTCTTTGGTACCAATGACTTCAATGAACTTATTCATTTGATAAAAGAGAATCCTCAAAATCCAAATGTTAGATGCTCCAAGATTAGGTCCATGTTTGCAATGAGAGCCTGTAGAAAATCCATCATGGTTGGTAAGACTTTAAACATGAAGGCAATGACAAAAGTTGTTAGAAACTTGGGAACATTGGAAAAACCATGGAACTGTCCCCATGGTCGGCCAACAATGCGTCATTTGATGGAGTTGAAGAAATGGGAACCATTCAACAAAGACTACACGACGCAATGAGTCAAAATACAACATTATTGAAAGACAATATTATGAAAAAAACCTCCAAACAAATATACATTACCATCAATTCTATTTACAACAATTTTCATAAACCAATCTTCATATCAAAGCCTTGAAGAAGTTTTTGAAACCTGATAAAGCACCAGAGTTTTCAAATCTTGCACTGTTATCAGTAGTGTAACCTCTTCTCTCCACTCTGTTCAACTTTCTAGCAGTCTTAGCGTTGGTTCTAGTACGTTGACCATGGACAGGAAGACCCATGGCATGTCTCAAACCTTGGTAGGAACCAATAGCTCTCTTCAATGCAATGTTGGAACGTATTATGGCCCTAGCGTCACCTTCTATGGTTAGGTCCGATAATTCTTTGGTTATACCCAGCACCTGTTGTTCTGAAAGCTGGTGCATTCTCATACCTGGGTATAAACCTAGTTTGGCACAGATACGTGAAACATCTTGTTTACTGATCCCATAGAATTTTGACTTCAAACCAATCTAAAGCTAATGTTAGTTGTTGGTTCTTTAGTAGCACCTATTTCAGTCTATAATTGATATGACCAAAGCCTGGAAGAAGTACTCACGCTAACTAATTCCTTAGCACGGAATGATTTACCCATAACAGTAGTCACCATCTTGTTTTCTTAATGTATAAATGAGCTTCACAACGGGAATGTCACATAGACCTTTTTACTATTGATTTCCCATAATTCCATTTTTCATGATGAAAAAAAAAATCGCGAACTCAAGACATCCATGCACCATGTATAATGTGCTGTGCCAATGATGTTACTTCTGTTCGTTTCGGAGGTATATTATCATAGGGCCTACGAAGAGTTAAATCATTGATGGATATTAATTAGGACATTATTCAAATAGTACAGCATGGGACATCAACATTAGATTCAAATCAAAAGATCAAACGCAAAAAGCAGTAAAAGACACAAAGAAAGTATATCATGAAGCGGGTTCAACTGTTTATGGTCAGCGTATCAATAAAGTCGTACTCTCTTCTCTCAATATCAACTCTCAAAATCATCAGAGCTCTCAGTAAAGCAATCATAGAGACAAAACTTGCCAAACCAACAGGGACCACAGCATACACTGTGATGTTGTAATAATCAACAAATCTCTGTTTCTTCAGATTCTTCAAGTCAAGGTTACTTGTCACAAAGTTCTGAATGATGAAAGCACCTGTCAGTACACACGATATCAGAACCCAAGTATGGAGTGAGTATGAGCCATCAGGCGAAAATATTGCCAGCATTACCTGCTCGATGGTCAACAATAACATTGACATGGACAACACTCTAACAATAGCAGCAGATGTTTGATAAGTGACAATCCAACGGATCATCAGACCGTCAACAACTGAAAATGATAAGTATGCAGCAACAAGACACCAAATACCGGAGATGAAGTACTCTGAGGAGCCTGGTAAGATCAGATTGTTGACAAATGCTTGATGGCTCATTGTCTGTGTGATTGAGCTCTGGCTGTAATAATAAGCATTCTTGAAGCAGATGAAGGCATGATATAGTGGTGGAAGAAGCACAAGGTCACGGCACGATGCTAACGCCAAGTGCTGTTTGGCATTCAGGAAGTTCAAACCAAGTATCTTCAAGCTGTGTAGACCGTGTCTGTCTTTCTGTTGATTGTTTTCATCTTCAGGTGGAGATGAGGAGGTTGTCGTGGATGTTGAGCCATTCTGGAGCGATGATGATACAGACATGCGAGCAGACCGGATTTCTTGATCTCTGTTTATCGTCTCGTCGTAAGTGGGGATCTCTTCATGAGTATCAACAAGCATATGATGATCGAAGTGTTGCGTTAGACTGACACTGGAGTTACTGACCGACAGGTTTCTCTGCTGATATTCTTGGAACTCTATAGATGAGGGACTAGGTGTAGGGGGGGGCCTATCAGCATAACTCGCAACGTTCTCTCTCCCACTGCGCACACGGCGGTGTCTTGAATCCATGGTGAGTAGGTGAGAAAGAGAGTTCAGAGACAATTTGAGAGGCGTGAGAGTTGAGCAGGTAAGGACTGTGAGTAAGCAGAAGTTGTGGTCTTTAACAGGGTCGTTGTTCAGTGGAAATATCACGGGGACGGAGCGATGAGTAGCGGTAGTAGACGGTCCAAACGGCTGGTTGACGTTTATACCTGCGATGAGGCAGCCAAAGGGCTCTGAGGGGATGGAGAGGATGGGAGGGAGTTTTGAAGGCTGGAAGACTCGCTAAAACTGTAAAGTACAATTAAATCGTGTCTCTTTGTACCAGTGATTCCCACTGTGTTTACCACTGCCTATGAATAAAGGTGGCGTCTTTGTTCCATTGTTGATTTGCCTAAACAATGACCTTCTCTCTATTATCAGATAAATTTGATACCGCGAACTCGTTCTGTGAATTTCAAACCCAAGATTCTTCAGCCGTCTGCTAATTATCTTCTTGATCGGAAATACTGGAATTTAAATATAGCATCCCCAGCTTCTTTATTTGTCTGGTATACTTGCAGAGTTCTGTAAGACTCTTAGTATATTAGATATTATAACATGATATAACATGATCTTCAGTATGAGTATGGGGGCTCAGACAAATCGCAATCTCTCTGGTTGGAAAGACGAGAATAAACGGAAGCTACAGTGCATTAGATTTAGAGTACATATAGATTCGAGCTCTATACAATTGGCGTATTGACAACCAACCATACGGCATGAAAACTCATAGCATATGGGGTGTTTCTATAGTATGATTGTCATTACCAGAATTGAAACCATGGTCTCTGTAATTTCTTACTCAAGGACTTGTAGTGCTCCATTTCATTCCAACAATCTCTACCCCAATCACAACCAGCCATGTTAACAACGAAATCACGGTCTTTTTCTGAATAGAAATATCTTTGGTCGCCAGATTGTTCGGAACAGGCACCTGGTGGGAAGGAATTGATTGTTCTCAGTGGTGTGAAGGCAATACGTTCCCTGATCCACGGTTGTTTTGTGTACAAGGTTTCCAAAGCATCCTGCTCCTTGTGCTCCCATTTCATGTGCATTTGTTCGTAGAACACTGGATCCCACCAAGCGTCCAACAAAGCTTGAGACCACTCAGATTTTCTGATTAGGAAAGAACCCAAGTTGAAACCACCACAATCTTGGGTGATGATCATATCTATAGGTTGTGTGTAGTCAACGAATTCCATATCTGGCTTGATGTTCAGTGGATTGAAGTCTGTTAGTTGTCTATTTGTGGCGTTTTCGATGTTATTAAACAAATGTTGTTCTAATGAAATTTGTGGTTCCATGATGTATGTGTGTAGGTCTAACCACCAGAACCATTCAGCAGATGGGTATTGTCTGAAGGCTTGCTTCAAGATGTCAACTTTTTCCCAACTCTCTCTCCATTCATGACTGTATCTCTTCTTGATGGTCATATCTTTGATGGCTAATCCATAACCATGTCTCTTAGCATAGTCCTTTTTGTTTGAAATGGATGATCTTTCAATCGACCATTCTTGAGCACCCTTCCACTTCAGCACACCACCACCTTCGTTAGCAGCTAGGATGATGACGACTTTAGGGCCTGTCAGCTTTAGATGAGGAATCAAGGGGACATTAGTGAACAATGATAGGAAGATGATAGATAACACTACCAGGATAATTTTCTTGTATTTGTTCAAAATCCTCGTTATATTGGACAGCTGGAATGCGGATTTGAAAGTGTTTGGTTTGTACTTCAAGTTGGACTCTATATCTTTGTCAACGTAAACCATTTTTGTTTAAAATTGGATTTTATAACTAATTGGAACCAAAACGTATTCTTTAATGCAAATAATGTATAATTGAGGGGTATCTCCGGTGATGATAGTAATAACTGTTTGAAAAACACCAAAATGTATGTCAAACTTTAAGAGGACAAAAGATCAAATTTCCACAATTTTTTGATCTAAAAACAACTTCCTTGAGAAATTGACTGTCCCTGAAAACAAAATGAGGTTGATCTTGCTGTAGAGAAAAAGCACCAGAAAACAGAAAACACAAGCAATCACTTCAGCAATTGTAAAACTAGGCCAGATAGATTTTGGCTAGTAATGTCCTTTGTGAAAACTTGAGGTATCTCTATCTTCTCTCAAATCAGTACAAATCAACAACATTTTGTCAAAGTAAAAAGAAAAAAAAAATAATAACCAAAAAATTCGCGATAAAAAATATAAACATCACGTGATGTGAAGAGATGTTATCATTTCTGCCATAAAAAGTTCGGGTCAATACAAACATCTTTCAAAATTATGCATAAATGTCAAACTCTGACACTTTGTTAAGTCTTTTATGGAACAATTAAAAACAACATAAGTCGTTGTAAAATGCCCATCAGGCCAACTAGAGTCAATGGCAGATATCCTTTTACTCAAAACAATGTGCTCTTCACATTCCAATTATACCTCAAGACATGGATGAACATTATACTCAAAGAAAGGTCAATTTATCCAGAGACTTCATTCGAGACTAGAAATTCGTTCAATATAAAAGTTCCCTGGCAAAGACATCCTGATTTTAACACGTGGTGTGATGATATGATTGACAATTTGATAAACAAGACTGTTTTCCAAAAATGCAAGAATATCAGCCTGTTGATCTATGATACACTTGAAGAAGATGAAATCGGGACTGTTAAGGAACGTTATGTCATTAACATCCAAGAGTTCCTCCATTTAAACACCCATAACGAGGCTAATTTCGACAAGGAGCTCAAAGAAGAGGATAAAGTACCTTGGGAAGACGTCTATGCTGAGCTGCGTGCGAATTTATACTCCCTGATCACAAAGATCAGGTCCTTGAAGGAGAATGAAGTACAAGGTTTGAGATTCAATGTTGCTTGTGAGACTATGGGTACTACAATGGATGATAAAGATTGGGTTCTAGAAGATGACAACGACTACCCTGAAGGAATGTCCTTCAAGAAGCCGGAGAACTTAATTCCTTTAAGAATTGTTGATGTTGGTCCTCTGATTTTCTACTCTTCAGTGGAGATATACAAATGATACTACAGATACGAAATTTCTTAATGATTAATGATGACATGACAATTGACTTTAAGTGTGTTTGAACATATCTTATGTACGATTATGTGAAAATGATGAATAGATAAATAATGGTTTTAAAAAGCAAACTAGTAATGCAGCAATTGACATTAGTGAATTAAGACGTGAGTAACATTAATGGGGAAAACAGATGACTTTTAAGAGTAGACAAGGGCAATAATCATTCAAGACCCATGAATCTCTTTAAATTTTCATACATTAGATAACTGATTGAAACAGCCGGACATACCTTGGCCAAGTTTGGGACTAGACCCTTGAATAAACCTGGATAACCTTCTCTGGCAACGGTTTGCATAAAGACATCCTTGAAACCAGTGTATCTGTAAGGATGGGCATAAGTACCTTGGGCTTGCAATCTGGTTCTTAGTAAGTTGATTGGATAGACTATGGTTGCACCGACTGTACCTGAGAAAGCACCCATTGGTAACACGATGAAGTTACTCAATTGGACATCATCTGGAGAACAACCTTGCTTTGTAGCCTCTTTCTTAATGAAATATTTCTTCATCGCAGAGAAGGTACCTAGATCTAAGGCAGCATATGGGAAGATACCAGCAACACCAACGAAGACACCTCTGTAAAACAGCCTTATACCACCTTCTTTGTACATCTGTTTGGCAGTATCGACAAGTAAAGAATTGCCACGTATCTTGTTGTCTAATGGAGCACATTGAACACGATATTTCAAGGTATCAACTGGATAAACTGTGAATTGGGAAACGACACCACCAACACCACCACAGAAATATGTCGATAGTTTGGATAATTCTGAAGTATCTGAAACGCCTTCTATTCTGGCAAATAGTCTCTTGGCAGCCTCAAAAGACCCGAATTTCATGGCTGACTCTGGAAACACTTTGGCAACGTTTAGGCCATTACCGACGTAGAAGGCCTTGAGCCCACCTTGTCTGTATAAGGTGGTGGCAGCTTTTACTAATGGGGATTTGATTTTATTTAGTGGAATTTGACCATGCTGTTTAGCTAGCTCCTCCTTGCTATTGAGTATTGTGGACGAAAGATCTGTTCTGGCAATCAAAAACACTTTGATACGATCAAATGGGGCGGTACAAGTTCTTGACACCACACCACTTAGCCCACCAGCTAGGAAGAACCCGACACCTTTTAAGAAATCATTGGCAACAGTGACATCACCTTCTGAGTTCCAGTTGTCAACATTGTTGTTGTTCAAGAACTCGTATGCAGTTCTCAATCTTGAACCATTTATTCTTGGAACAAATAAAAGAAAGTCTCTCCATTGTTCATACGTCACATACTTTGATGTAGATTTTTCCTCTTCGAACTTCAAGAGTTTAACAAATTCATCAGCTTCTTGCTTCTGTCTTTGCAAATTTAGGTATTCCTTAATATCTAGTTGATGGATTTTACCATCGTGATCTTGATCTAACTTTTTAAACCCTGCTTTAATCTGCGTCTCAGCCTTATAGTAATAATCTTTGAACTCTTGGTAATCTATCACCTTGTCATGTTTGGAATCTAGTGTTTCGAATAAGTGCTTGATGGCTTCTGGAGAGTCCTTCAAAGGATGATTGGTTTCCTCGTATGCCTTCTGTAAGGTGGGTAGATCAACCTTCCCATTCCTCTCTAAGTCTATCTTATTGAACAACTTGAGCAGCTTGGAGTCTTCATCCGACATTATGAGCACGTCTTTTTGACCAATTGTAGATGTGAGTGATATTGGACGACTGAATTGTCCAGTGAGTAAATGCAGAAGCGATGGGTAGCTTAATGAACTGAGAACGAACTGGACTTTTTGTTTTTATGGCAAGGTTTTTTTTTTTTGTTTTTCGGAAAGAAAAAAAAAAAAAAAAAAAAAAAAAAAACTTAGTCCCGGTAAGAGCAGCACGGCCAACAAAGGGAATGGTTAAACGAGGAAAAAGACCGCCAAAAAAAGGGTGAATTGAGGTGTCATTTTCGATCCTTGGAGCATTTATCCAGACAGCTGCTTTACCAGTGACTTTATATGTGCGATTTCTGCTGTTATTATGTCTTCCTTCTTTCCGGGTGTTCTCGTAAGACCCATAACCTTGAAGCTGATTGGCCCTTTCTCCGTCCACTTCAAGAAAATATAGCCGTGTCACAGTGAGTTTTGACAGATCTGTGATAACGGTCTTATTATATGGCCAGCTTCCTTTCAACGCCTTCACCTCTGGAAGACCTCGAGTCTATTTAGATCCTGTGGATATCTATTGGACTTTTAAAACTACCAAGAGTTTAGCGAGTTCAAAGCCATTTCAATGAAGGGCTGGAGTTTAGAACACAAAAGGGTTGGAACTCCAAAGTCTTAGAACACCCGACAAGACTGTGCTTCTGTTTGCACTTTAGACACAGTGAGTCAGCTATTAATTCCAATTAGGTACTATCATTTCGAATTCAAGACAATAAGTCAATAAGTCATTCCTGTCATATAATTGCAGGAGCTTCTCTGCATTGATTCTGTAGAATGCGTTGCCACGCTAGTAGGATCTATTTCCAAATTTTCATCTCAATCCAAACATAATTAACCTGATCATCGGTTTCTCAGTCGCAAATTATTACTTTCCTCCTCTAAGTTCGAAACTCTCACTAGAAAGAGCTTACTTATTCCCCCAGATTTTGGCGCAAACTCGACCGGGTTACCTTAAAATACTGTAGATCCTCCCGATTAGGAAGTCCGATCTCACAAGGATACCTGTAACCGAAATCCTTCTCTTTTAGACGGTAAATCCTGAGTAAAAAATCCAGTTCTGAGTATCCTACTACTCACCTAACTTTTTCTCGTGAGCCTTTGCTCGAAAGATGTATAAATATGGGGATCATATTGTATCTGGAAGGACATGATCCTTGAACAGGTCGCTGCGTTTGAAAATTTAGCTGTCCTATACGCCTTGTTTCAAGTCCACCAGTTAACTCCAGATGGAACATTTGATATCAAATGGCAAATTTCCAACAAACCTCAGACATCTCTCATGTCCTCTTACTGCGTTTCCCTCCACATATCAATGAAAGGATTATCCTCTTCTTGGACTTCAACCCTAAATCTGACTATGATATTGGGCTGTATTCACTGCTAAATACCTTCGCTGGTTTGAAACAAACTATATCAAGTACTCTAACTGTTTGGATCCTGATTCATCCTGAACATTCTAACAACCATTTAAAATCCAAGTCATTGAAGAAGCTAAGGTATGTGACTGACTCCACGTTCGTGGTCACACTAACGAATGAAGTCTTCCTACCTGTTCACACCGGTGAGCCAGCCTACACATACCCTCTGATCTTTGATATCAATAACTTTTTAAATACATGGCTGCCCAATGGCTTAAGAATGGCAATTGATCCTGAGGTGTTTGTGAATAGGCTATTCTTGGGTAAAACAAGGTTTGATCCTAGCAGGATACATCTCTTCCAAGTTGAACAACCGTTGAGAAAACATCACTTTGACGTTGATGAGTATCTTATAAACGAATTGGATAATTATATTGATCGTTGTGAACTTGAGCGGCGTATGAGGCTTACTAGAGTCGATTCAAAGAGTGATCCTGTCTTTGAAGTTGAGAGACAAGAACAACAGGAAAGAAGAAAGAGATTTCGTTCTTTCAGAGAAAATTATATCATGGAAAAGATCCGTGGGCTCCCCTTTCCCTATAATCATATGAATATGAAACTAAGCGATTTGTTCATCCGTGATGACGAAATGGAAACTCCCTTGAAGTACACTGTCTACTTCGAAGAGCGACTCTACCAGACAAAGACCTATTTCTACTACGAAATGTGTGAGCTCCTAGCCTCGCCAAAGACCGGCTTTTGGTAGCAGACCTTCGTAATGATATTGAATTATGTGATGGACACTCTTGATCCATCCAATCGCTGGACCTCATCCTGATAAGTAAGATTCTATTATTGTGGATGAAAAAAAAAGCGCCGGCGGAGATCGTTTTCCTTCAGTCCTTATCACCGTCTCTCATTGACAATGATATTTAAAGAAGGCCCAAGATTCATCAGACTTCTTTTCTTCATCTTCAATCGCATAAATTTCCCTTAAGATACAATGTCGTACGGTCCACAAGCTGCTGCTAGACTCGCTAACAAAACCATCTTGATCACTGGTGCCTCTGCTGGCATTGGTGAACAAACAGCTTTGGATTATGCTGAAGCCTCCAAAGGTGAAATCAAATTAATCTTGACTGCCAGAAGATTGGAGAAGATAACTTCTTTACAATCGAAATTGGAGACCGAATACCCAGCCATCAAGGTTCTAAGTGTTCAGTTGGATGTTTCAGACATCAAGAGCATTGATAAGTTTTTTGCTACACTACCTGAAGAATTCTCCAAAATTGACATCTTAATCAATAATGCTGGTAAGGCCCAAGGCTTGGACAAAGTTGGTGAAATCAGACAAATTGACATTGATACTATGTTCCAGACTAACGTCACTGGTATGATTGCGATTACACAACATGTTCTACCTGGCATGAAAGAGAGAAATCAAGGTGATATTGTCCAATTAGGTTCTATCGCTGGTAGAGACCCATATCCGGGTGGTGCCATTTACTGTGCCACTAAGGCCTCACTTAGAGCCTTTACTTCAGCATTGAGAAAAGAATTGATCTCCACCAAGATTAGAATCATAGAAATTGATCCAGGTAATGTTGAAACCGAGTTTTCAAACGTTAGATTCTTTGGTGATGTCGAAAAGGCAAAGAATGTTTACAAAGGTACTGAACCATTAGTTGCTTCAGATATCTCCGATTTGATACTTTTTGCCACGACTAGAAGAGAAAACACCGTTGTTGCTGAAACTTTGGTCTTTGCTTCTAACCAAGCTAGTGCCAGTCACATCCATAGAAACATTTAGATTGTCTTTGATAGATAAATATAGAAATATAGACTGTTTTTCTGGAACATTAGGTAGCTGTTCACAACAGTACTAGATATATATATTTATGTTTTTATGGCTACTGATTTTGAGACAAACAAGCTCAAAGAAAGCATATGTCTCATCGGGGTTGTTTGAACATGAGGAGCTATCTTCAAAATATCATGGATTAAAAAATTAATTGAACATGTGGAAATGAACCTGTATGAAGTAAATTCTCGAGAACCTCACTTAAAACATACTATCTGTTCAGTGGTGGCCATTATATATATGACGTTAATAAATTTTCTTTCAATTATATATATTCATGAATTTTTTATAAATCTGAACGTCAATAGTTTTTAATCAAGTTTCCAATTTTCTCAAATATGCAAAAATTGAGCTAAAATGCCGAAACACATCCATCGTTAATTAGTATCGCTAATATTTAATGCAATTGAGCTTTTGTTGTGTTGAAGATCAATACATCAATTAAACAGTGAATGCTTGAGTAACTCCCAAATTATCTAATGATAATATCCCAAATTATTGGAGTTATAAAGATTTAATGTTGGAAATTGGGGCAAGTTCCATGGGTTTTAAAAATCACTATAATATACAAAAATGGTTTACTAAAATCTTTAAGAAATAACCAAAAGTAACTATAAGTATGAGAAAAATGTTTACCGACTCTCAATATCTTTCTAGATCTAGAAAGACAGCCTTGATTGTCCTCAAAACCTTCCAGTTTACACATTATTATGTATGTACATGATCTCAAATTTAAGAAAAACTCAAGATCTTTACTATGAGAGGAATATTGATTGAGAGATATCTTGCCTTGATTACTTCTCTACTTTCTTCAAGAATTCCCCTGATGGATCTTGAAGGGTATGATCTCGAAGAAGTTTTGTCCTTAATCTTTCATATTCTACTTCACTTTTTTTATCAACAAATAGCCTCATTTATGAAGAATCTCCATAGATAAATGAACAAAACTTACAAAGTCACAATCCCTAAACAAGATACACTGATAGCATTCATCCAGAATCATAACCAAGAAAAAGTCCAGTGATAATGCCAAAGTACTATATACACTGTCTGTCAAAGGTGAACCCATTGGAAGAAGTCACTTTTATTGCCTATAAAGAGTATCATCTCTCTGGTGAATATAGGAATAATAGCTTGAAATATTCACAGTCAAAAGTGAAGAATCCATAACCCAGTCACCTTTAAGAATCAACTGATAAAGATATAACCTGAAACAACATCTGTATACCTACGGGCCTCACCATTTGAGGTATTTTGAATGTTTTTGTTTGTGTTCATCAAGTCTCCACAAACTTCACTACAAATAACAAAACTTAGTCTGTGTCCTGTGATCTGATAATCATAGATTCAATGTGAAAGTTTCAACCAATTTTGTAACATTGACTGAGATCTTTTAAAGGAATACACAACCTTATCATTTCCATAATAAAATGTTAAGAATACACAACCTTATCAGTTCCATAATAAAATGTTAATCTTATCTTCTTGCATACAAAAATAGTAAGAAAACAAGTTCTGCCAATTTCACATGGGTAGGTTAATTTGAAGGCAAAAAAAAACTAGAAAATCAGGAAAAAGTGTCCCTAAAAAGAAGAGAAACAGTGAAAATTGGGACATAAATTGCCACAAATACATTTCAAAGAACTGCACAAATGGGTACCTGCTTAGCCGTGATTAAAGTCACTGGTATTGTCTCCTTGGGGATATACGCTGGTGTTGTGTCCTCCAACGTTTTGAACGCTTCTGATGTCTTTAAGTTTGTGTTGACAAAAACCACCAACACTAGTAATCTAAATGCTGTCACTGACTATGTGCAGAGCAAAATTAAGACTAATGGGATCTTGCTAGGTTTATTAGGTACTGTTTCCACTACTGCTTTCCAAGTAGCATACTTTGGTGCTCCTTTGAAGAGCCAACATCCGTATTTGATCTATTCCTCCTTGGTATTCCCAATTACATCACTGATTTACTACTACTTCAGTAAAGACAGCTTGGTGAAATTATTCAACATTGACTCATTGATTAAATTCACTAAGAGTGAGAAGAAAGTTGCAATCTCAGATTTGGATAATTCAGTGTACAAGGATTTAGGCGAAGACAGCTCCGAACAAGCGGAGGATGATGAAATTACAGAAGAAGTTGAATACCACCTGAACCAAAAGACTGCCACAGAGGCCGTTGAGAGTCTATCAATCAGCTCTAAATTATCAACTGTTGTCAGTTTACTAGGTTTCGTGATCGCTAGTGTTGGGATCTATGGCGACTTCTAAACGGGGGGTACAAAAATTACCTATATTACTACTTTAACTATATGACTTTTACGAGATAAGCTTTGAGTTTGACAGGGTGTAGATTGCCGATCCATATTCGCCATTGGGGCGCGACCACACGAGATGTAAAGAAGACGTAATACCCAACAGCACTTTGTTGATGACGCACTACTGAAACTCACTACGTAATAGGCCCAATTTGGGGGGACTGGCTCCAATAGGTCAGTTCACTTGGTGACTAATCGTTATCAGCACGTGATCTTATCTCATCGCCACCCAGTGTTACACACATTAAACCCTTCTTCCTGCTTGTTCTAGAATCTACGGCATGTTTATTTTTCTTCCCCTAATACAACTCATGAACCAATGCGGAGCTTCGGGGCAGTACGGGGAGTCATTCTTGTTAACTTCGTCCCAGTTTCGCGCCGTCCCATCCAGAGCTACTGAAGCTCCGCCTAAATTTTCCCTTTCTTTCTTAAGTCCCACAAGAACCCCCTCCTCCCCCTCTTCCCCTTGGTAACAGTACTAACAGACCAGCTGATTTTTGGCAGAAAATTGTATTTCCCACTTTCGCCCAAAAAAGTCACACGTCAAAAGAGCAAAGTGCCGATCCCTGTGGAACTTTCGCGAAGATTCTAGATAAGCCAGCGCTTCGGCCAAAATAGTCAGTCATGTGGCGGAAATTATAAATAAACAGACGTCTGCCCCCAACAGGTTCTTCCTTCTGTTTGCCACCACCCTAAAATCATAACCATCGCCATCGCCATCGCCATCGCCACCAGCAGTAGCAGCAGTAGCAACGCTTTCTAATAGCATAAACATAGAGAGAAAGAATGTCCGACGAGCTGTTCCACTTTGAACATGGTCACACCATCCAGGGCCATTACCAGTTCGTTAAACACCTGCAAATAGGCTCCTATGGCAAAGTGATGCTAGCCCAGGACATGTTTTCCAACGAGCACGTCGCTGTCAAGATCATGTCCAAGGCACACAAGGGCTCTTCCGCCATTGCTCGCCACGAGATCTCCATCCTTAGAAGAATCAACAATCAACACCCAAACCTTTGCACCTTGCTGGACCATTTTGAGACACAACATTACCACTGGATGGTTTTTGAGTATTGTTCAAATGGTGACTTGTACGACTTCATCGCCAACTCTAAGGGTAATCCTATCGGTTTGCACTTGAAGACACTGATCAAAGAGTTGTACCAAATATTGTCATTCTCACACTCCAAAGGTATTTATCATAGAGATATCAAACCAGAAAACGTCCTTATCGACTCATCCAAATCCATCAAACTGACTGACTGGGGATTATCCACCTTAGCCATCAATGCATTCGATCCTTTAGTCGGTACCGAGAAATATATGGCTCCAGAAACCTTTTTCAAGCAAAATAAGCAATCAAAACCATTACATTCATACAACACTAAGGCTGCTGATTATTGGTCTTTGGGTATCACATTACTGTACGTTCTATTCAAGAGATGTCCATGGAAATTGGCTAACATTTCAGATGAAAATTTCAAGAAATTTGTTGAAGATCCATCAGTTTTGTTTCAATGGTACCCTAAATTGTCCAAATTTGGTTACGAATGCATCTTACAATTGTTACAATTGAACCCAATGCATAGAAATTTGGATTGTTTTTACCAGTTAAGTTGCGTTGATGGGTTTGCCAAATCCTTTGTTGTTGAAGATAAACCTGTCATTACCATTGATGATTATGAAATTGGTTCTATCGAATCATACAAATCTGATACCATGCTTGTCTCTTCTAATGATGAGTTGTTATTCGGTATGGAAGATTTGGATATCGAACCATCTATTCCTTCTGTCCATAATGAATCGATTGATTTCGAACTAGACATGGATTACGAACAAGATGATTTGTTTGACAATGATGAAATCAAATATAATACCCCAATGACCCCAGCTATTGCCACTCCAATGACCAAGAGTTCTTATAAGTGCAGAATCGAAAGCTTAAACCCAGCTGTCATTCAAAACTCACCATTGAAATTCGAAAGATTGGACTGGTACTAAAAAGATACATTTTGATAAAGATAAGGAAAAACCAAAGACAGTCAGGAATGACAACAAGTGTGTTATACAGATACATCTCCCTAAGGGAGCTTTACGCACATTAATTATTTAGAAATCTGCATTTGCATTTAATGTTTTAAACGACCGTTACGATAATTGAAACTTCTATTGTAGAATTTTCTGCCTTTAAAAGCATTCTACAAAAATGATCAACACTAAGTATCCGTATAACATAGTTGAACCCTAATCATATCTATTTATAAAGTTCAGTTAGCTGCAAAGCTACCAAACACGTCATTGAAATCTCTTTCTGAATCAATCTCCAAATTTTCAACATTATGTACAAGTATTTTATCATTTGATTCATTAAGTTCAAACACAAAGATGCCATAAAGGTTCTTCTCCTCAACTTTTTTCTTCTCATCACTATTCAGATGATCACAATTGGCATCACATGTCTTCCAATGTATAACTATCTTTGTGGAATTAACCCCTAAGATCCCATACTTCCCCTTAGTATCAATCTCAATATGAAGGATGTGTAGCTTGGTATAGGGCTCTAAGATGAAATTCTTAAAGATCAACTGTGTAGCTTTCAAACTCGTTAAGTATTTCAATTGGCCAGTGATTATAGGGACATTCGGTGTTATTGTGGGTGAGATACGTAATTGGATATGCTCGTCCAATTTCTCCACATTTGGGGTCATTGTCATTGCTTGTGGGATTATCTCCTTCAAATAGTCAATCATCGTACCCAAATTGGCAAGCTTCTGCTGTTGGCGAGGATCTTTATGGCTCTGCCCCAGTGGTGTGAAAGATTGGAAGAATAAGAATGGTATTATAGGTGGAGTTGATGTTGAGGATGGATTGAAATGATTTTGATGGGCTTTCCGTATCACTGGTGCCATGGAGAGTGGTTTCACTGGCTTAAGAGTTGGGAGCGAGGACACAGGGAGTCTCTTGACTCGGAGTAGTTGCCTTATCGGCTTTATCATCGGGTTTATTGATCGTTTTTTTGGTGGGCGAAATGCTCTGTTGGATGTTTGTGGGTTTCTGGTGGTTTTGGTTTTTTTTTTTTTTTCTACACTTTTGATCAGACCAATTGCTTGTTTGACACAATTTGTATAAAATAGCAATAGATAAGGCCCTCCTATACACCAAAAGCAAGAAGATGCCACACAAGGCGAAAATCTATGACTCCTATGATCCTAATCTTCCCAATTTGCCACAGGACATCTTCTCAACCAACGAGTCCGATGAGTTTTCAGAAGATGAAAGAGCACAAGAACAAGTGAAGAATAGAAAGCAAAGGAAGAAGAGGAAACCAAGACGGGATAGAAGGTACTCAGAGACTGCATACTCATCCACAGCTGCACGTGAACGTGTCACTTGGGAGCCAGGTATCGATATCAATACAACTGAGGTCATTCTCGCCTCTTTTGGTAGTGCTGTCACCATTACTGATTACAATGAGAACAGATATCGTGTTGAGAAAGTTGATGTTTATACAGATAAAGGCGATAGTGAGGATTCAGAGGACAAAAAGGATTCAGATAAAGTATCTGAGAGTTGCCTTCAATTAAGGAGTTTGCTAAATAATAGACCAAAATGGTCCAAGGTAAGGTGGGTCAATGTCAATGGCTTATCATGGGAGACTATTGCTATCATGGGAGAACATTTTAAATTACATCGTCTGGCTATTGAAGATATGATTGATATTCCAAGTAGGACAAAGATTGATTTTTATACTGATTGCCTGTTTGGTGTTGTCCCATTGACGAAATTGGTTAAGGCATCCAAGTTGGATGATATTGACGTTGATGAACTTCCCAATGAAGATGATGAATGGTGGAAATTCTGGAAAGATAGTCCCAGTGATGATTATACTGAGGAAGATGGTGATTCTCATCATGAGACTATCAATGATAAATATTCCAAGTATTATAAGATGAGACATTTGGATGAAAGTTTCAAACCCGTTGATAAGAGGTTCTCTAAACGCTCTTTAAATAAATATGCCCAATATTTGAATAATCAAAAGCCATTGAGTTATAGAAACTTATTTGTCGGTGTGGAACAGTGTTCATTCTTCTTGTTGCAAAATGGTGTTCTGTTGACATTCTTTGAGAGTTCTGGAGATGAAATAGAGAATGCTATCTTGTCGAGAATAACCAAAGAGGAAACTCTATTGAAAAGATCCTGTGATCCATCAGTTTTATTACAGAATATCTTAGATTCAATCGTTGATATATTATATCCAATTCTCACAGCTTATAGAAAACGTTTAAATGAATACGAATTGGAAGTTCTTATTGATCCAAATTTACAACACACACAATCATTACATCTGATGTCAGGTGAATTATCCACTTTAAGAAGATCTATCTTACCAGTCTCAGCATTGATGAATACTTTAAGAGATTTATCCCAAGCGCTTGAACCAGAGGAAGAAGTAATCACTGAAAAGCAGAAGCAGAGGAAGAAGAGAAAAACAAACAGTATGAAATTCATTTCTCCAGCTTCCGAGATGTTCTTTGCTGATATTGTGGATCATACACTGATGTTTACGGATGATATTGAAGGAATGATCAGCAGTATCGATAACTTGATAGGGTTGATCTTCAATACTATTTCCACTGACACAAATAATGCAATGAAACAATTATCAGTTGTCACAGTGATTTTCTTGCCATTGTCATTTTGGACTGGTTATTATGGTATGAATTTTGAGAAATTTGGTGATTTAAGGTATGATGTCAGTTATTATTGGAAGATTGCCATCCCCTTTTCATTTGGTTTAATCGTTTTGATCACTTGGAGAGCTTTGAAAATTCGTTTGAGTAAGATGAAAAGACTCGTTAAAGATTCTGTTGAACGACCATTCAGAACTCAAAGAAGAAACAAGAGAAACAGTAAAAATAGGCTCAAAAGTCAAGCTACCAACGATAGAGACATTGTTTAAAGAGAAAACAATAGTCTTTCGACAACTACCTTAATTAATTATTAAATTCTAATCATATCATTAAATGTGAGAGGATAAACACCTGGCTTATTCTTCATTTCTTGACCTTTTCAGTTAATTCTGGGACAACTTCAAACAAGTCACCAACTAAACCGATATCAGCAACGTTGAAAATAGGAGCTTCTTCATCCTTGTTAATAGCAACGATAGTCTTTGAATCCTTCATACCAGCTAAATGTTGGATAGCACCTGAGATACCGACAGCAACATATAGATCTGGAGCAATGACTTTACCAGTTTGACCGATTTGTAAAGAGTTATCAACGAACCCACTGTCAACAGCGGCTCTAGTGGCACCAATACCAGCACCAAGAGAGTCAGCTAATGGAGTGATCAACTTTTCAAAGTTTTCTTTGTTTTTCAAACCACGACCACCAGAGACAACAATCTTAGCAGAACCTAATTCAGGTCTTTCTGATTTCGTCAAGTTTTCAGAGACCCATTCGATTGGTAATGAATCAGAATCAACGGTAATTTCCTCAACAGTGTATGAGTTGGAACCAGTAACTGGAATAGCTTCAAAAGCTGAAGGTCTAGCACTGATTAAGATCTTTGGATCACTTGATTTAACAGTGACTAAAGCGTTACCAGCGTAAATTGGTCTTTTATAAGTATCAGCAGCTTCAACTTTAATGATATCTGAAATAGGTTGGACATCAAGTAGGGCACCGATTCTTGGTAAGATACCTTTACCAACAGTAGAGGCAGGTGTAATAAAATGTGAAATTTCTGAATCTTCAATCAATTTCTTTAAAACTGGGGATAAGTTTTCAGGTAAGTTATGATCAAATTTGGCATCTTTAGAGATTAAAACTTTGGATAAACCGTCAACTTTGTTCAATTCTGAGGCAATAACATCGGCTTTAGAACCTAAAGTTATAGCAATGATTGGGTTACCAATATCTTGAGCAGCTTTCAAAGTTGACAAAGAAGCATTAGTTATGACACCGTCTGCACTCTCGACAAAGGCCAAAGTGGAGCCGAATCTTTGTGAAAGGGACAACTGTCTTGCACATTTCAGCACACGGGCGTTGACTCTGAACATTATGGAATTTAGTGATTGTTTCAATAACGAAATTGACCTTTTAAACCTTTTCCACTTTCCATTTCGACCCAATTTATGATTCATTTTGCACCTGGAAAAAATCCATTGTTGACACGGTTGAAAATTGGCAGATTATGTATCACGTGCAATATCATGTGATTGTTTCCTTTCAGTCAAGCCCGCGAACTCGTTCGAGACACTTAAAGGTGAACCGATAATCCCGCAAATCCCGAGCCTTGAATAAATAGAGAATTGATAGTAAAAATAGCAAGACTCCTAAAGAAGTGAATAAACTCCCTTATTGACGATATAGAATGGAAATCTTACTTTCAAAGTGACGACAGAAAGTTCTTTGAGAAACTGAAAGCTTGGACGAACTTCTTCCTTTGCTGAAGAATGATAATTTGTCTGATGTTAAAGATTTGATGTCGTGACAACTCATAATAAAGACTTCAAGTTTTGGTGAAAGTCAAGAAGTTTCATTTACAAATGGTGTAGAGGAAGGAGACGAAGCAGATGAATTCTTTTTAAACTAAGGTACTATTGAGTATATGGTGAACAAAAAGATATGAGGAATGGGTAATCTTATTGTTGAATGCTTGAGCTTAAGAAATCAACCAATGCCTAAACCTGCACTACTGTTATCAAATCAAGTACAGAAAAAGAAAACAGCCCGTGTAATTTAACCTATGTAATTATATTTTTGTTAACCAGACAAATAACCCACCCCAAACAATAAATAAAAAAGAAAAACTTTGAAACTAAACAGACCTTATCATTATATGGATTTGAATGTTTTATGTGACAAGCTTAAGAGATGCAAGATCATTGAAGATTAAAGAAAAAATCATGAAGGTCCACAAGCTAAACTCCCTGTCATTTTCCTTCTATTCAATAAAGTATTCCCATCAATATTCAATTTAAAACCATCAATTTCTTTGAACTTTTCCTCATGAACTTTCCGTCTTAAACTTGGTTGTGTTGGTGTCAATGGTATTTTGGATCTTGTAAACTTTTTAATGATTGGTGATTTACCATATATTGGTTGATGTGTGTATTCTTGAGAATCATCTTGTGTATCATCATCATCATCATCATCATCATCATCGTCGTCATCAGAAGTTTCAGATTCTTCATCACTTTCATTAAAATATTCCTCTTCATCTAATAAACGACGTAATGGGGTTCCTGTTCTTTGAATACCAATACCAGCATCAAATGCAAACTTCAAAGCTTCAGCTCTTGGTGATAAATGATCATATTGTTGAGTACTTGGAATTGTCTCCTCAAATCTTAGAATTGATTCATTCTTCGTTTTATAAACAGGAGCATCAGATGCTGGGATGGTAGGTTGATTATTGTTCAAGATCCAAGGATGATTTAAAACATCATCAGTACCATATCTTTGAGAAGGATCAACAGTTAATAAATGAGAAACTAAATCTTTAGCTTCTTTTGAAACTTCATCCCACCAGGGGGATAAAAAAGTATATTCACCTCTTGCAACTTTTTGTGTTAATGTCTTTGGATCAGTATCATAAAATGGTGGGAATCCACATAATAAGGTATATAAAACACAACCAATAGCCCACATATCCACTGATTTAGAATATGATTCATCTTTAACAATCTCTGGAGCAGTATAAGAAGCAGTACCACATGGTGTCTTTGTATTTGAATCCCATAAGACTTTTGAAAGACCAAAATCAGCTAATTTTATACAACCAACAGATGCACCACCTATTTCAGGTATGAATAAACCTTCATCAATTTTAGTATCATCATCAGAACGACGACGTTTTGGATCACCTTGAGTTGGAATAAATTCAATTTTTTCAAACAATAAATTTTCAGGTTTAATATCACGATGAACAACACCAACTTCAGAATGTAAATAATCAATAGCTTTAACAACTTGTAATATAATATGTCTTGATAATTCTTCTGAAAAATAAGTATATTTAACAATTTGATTGAATAATTCACCACCACTTATAAATTCAATCATTAATAAAGTATATGAATCAGTATTGATATAATTATAAAGTTTCACAACATTTGGATGATCAAGTCTTCTCATTATACTAATTTCTTTAAAAATGGAATCAATTTGAGATGATGACATTGAACTTTTATCAATGATCTTAATGGCAACATAAACATTCAAATCATTATCCAGGGCTTTGTATACTTTTGAAAAGGCACCTTCTCCAAGTTTTTTCAATATTGTATAACGAGGTGAAAGTTCTTTAAAATTTGGAAGTGAATCTTGAGAATCATCAGAAGAAGTGAGTTCCTTTATGGTTTCAATGTTTAAATCTGATTTGGATCGATTATGTTTTGATTTTTTAACACCAATGGTATTCTTATTCCTTATCAAATTCTTCAAGTTCTAAGTAGTTGAGTTAGTACAAAATGTCAATCTTTTTTTTAGTTATAAACCCATTGGATACTTACATCAAACATGTTGTCCAATTATGCCGTTTGGTGCAAGGAACAAACAAAAAGCAGGTACAGTAAAAAAAAGGGGAGAATGTGGGAAAAAGGAGAGGGAAAAGTGGGATAGAAAATTGGAGGAAAAGAATGAAGACACTGTTGATGATTCAGAGCAGCTTAATCAACTGGAAAAAAACACAGATGACAATAATTGTGTGTTAAAGTAAGAATTATGTCTCTCGGGGGGGATGTCTTCTTCAAGATACAAAATGAAAAAAAAAAAAACACACCGAACAATTGACAATTGACAGGACTCAAAGAAAAAAACACACACAAACAAACAGAGGTGGTTTAAATAAGGATTTGATATTGTATGAAATGGACAGGCAAAGAAGGGGAAGAATTAACAATTGAAAGACACAAAGAGACAGAATTTAAAGAAGAAAGAAAAGAAGGGAGATTTCTTCTAAAATTTTGTTTTTATTTTTCGAAATTAGAGAACTCTCTTAATGACGTCATTCTTATGTAATCAGTATAATTAATGGCCTTACTGGTTCACCTATAGGCTATTATATATTCAATCAATATTAAACAAATCTATTTTCCCTAAACCGTCTCCAATAGCTACAGTATTATCAATACTATCACAACAACCTAAAACACGAGCTTTCCCTGATTTTTGAAGGTTAAATTCCTTGGGAGGTATATTTAATCCATCTTTAGTATGATAATAAACTTTCCCCATTTCAGAACATGTTAAAACCCCAGTAGAGCCAATGAAACAGTTTCCTGTTCTGTATTCTTGATCAAATGTTGGTCTCTTTAGTTCTTTAACCTCTTCTGTGATTGTATTAAATAAAATAGGATTTGAAGAAAGTTTATTGATTAATAAAGAATCATCTTGATAATTGATCCTTGTTATCACTTGATCCATTTCAATCATTGTTAAAAGTCCCTTTCTAAGATCATAATTATAAAGTTTCCCATCATTTGAACCTGTATGAATTGTATAATTGTAATTATTATTATTATTATTATAAGCCATTGTTGTTAATGAATCCTTAGCATCTATGAAAGTTTGAATTGGTTTAAAACAGCTTGATTGTCTTAAATCATATAAACATAATTGTCTTTGTTCATCACAAGTTGCAATAACATCATCATTAAGAACAATTATATCATTAATTTTATTTATATCATAATCATTAAATTTAACATTAGTTTGTAATACATTTGGTTTAATCCATTTATATGGTGAATTATACTTTATATCAAAAATTTCAATAAAATTAGAACATGTAATAAATTTTGAATGATCATTTGGGAAAAAAGATATAGAATTTATTGTCTTTTGAAATTTAGATTGATATTGAAATATTAATTCACAATTAGCTGTTTGGAAATTATAAATTTGAACATTGGTATTAAAACTAATAAATCCATAAAGTTGTTTTTCATTTTGGAATGGATTTAAAACAATTGAAGTTATAGGAGAATCACTTTGTGTGTCTATAATCTTATGATTATGTAATGTCATATCATTTATGGCCTTTTATGTCAGTTGATTAATGTAATTAATCTTTAACTTATAATTGTACTAAAGTCTGATCTCATCATCATCATCATCATCATCATCTTCTTCTTCTTCTTCTTCTCGACTTTTT